>PVJS01025829.1:0-27524 GCA_004027185.1 Glis glis
GAGTGAGGGGCGTGTCTAGCTTCTGACTGACGTGAGGGGCTCGCAGCTGTTGCCTCTGACTGACGTGAGGGGCGTGCAGCTGCTGCTTCTGACTGCCGGGAGGGGAGTGCAGCTGTTGTTTCTGACTGACGTGAGGGGCGTGTCTATCTTCTGACTGACATGAGGGGCGAGTCTAGCTTCTGACTGACGTAAGGGGCGCAGCTGTGCCTTTCATTTGAGTACTTGGAGGCCACTGTGGAGTTCCTAAAAGGCCTAATTTCCGTTCTGTTGTGTCTCAGGGAATAGGGAGGCCTGAGGAGAAGGAAAGAGACAGAGAATGGCTGAGAATGGCTGCTGGTGGAGCAGTCACAACGCACACATTTATCAAGGTCACCATCTACTGTGGGTGCAATTCGTGGCATCCCCAATTACAATAGTAACATCAAAGATCACTGATCACAGATCCCCACAAAGGATATAACAATAAATAAAAAAATTGAAATATCTTGAGGATTTCCAAAATGTGACACAGGAACAAAGTGAGCACATGCTGTTGGAAAAAAATTTGCTTGACACACGGTTTCTGCAAAACTTCAATTTGTAAAAAGTGCAATATCTGTGATACACAAAATAAGCTATGCCTCTATAGATTGCCAACGACTGACTCAAAGTCAAGTGATATAAACATTTCAGCTGGGCGTGGTGGCACGGGCCTATAATCTCAGTACTTGGGAAGATGAGACAGGAGAATCACAGGTTCAGCAACTTAGTGAGGCTCTCAGCAACCTAGCAAGACCCTGTTTCCAAACAAGAAATAAAATTAGGCTGGGGGTGTAGCTCAGAGGTAGAATGCCTCTGAGTTCAATCCCCAGTGCAGAGAGAGAGAGAGAGAGAGAGAGAGAGAGAAAGAGAAAGAGAGAAGGATTGATTTTAAGTATATCATTACTGATGAAAAGCTTTCTATAGAGTTACATTAATTTTCTTTGCATAAGCAATAGATTTGTCAGATGATTTTTACAAATAAATTTAAAGTTTTCTGGGATCAAAAATGATATCAGATTATAACTCTCCTGTGATCACAAAAGTATTGGCTCAAAAGAGAAATAAATCAGTCTTACCTGAGAAAGTGATCTAGTGTCTTGTTTCAATTTCTCTGCTTCAAGAAAACAGCCCTCTAATAAGTAAAGTTCTTCAAGTTCTTCAGTTCTCCTTTCTAGATCCTGTTACAGAGGGATAGATACATTGGTCTGCTCTTTAATTTCAGCTTGCCTCTAAAATTTGTCTAAACAGGATGGTTTCAAAATGAATACTTGTATTAACTTGAAGAAAAATGATATTTCCAAGACTTTTCATCTCTGCAGACTCTTGGTGGTTCCCCCAAACTCCTTTAGGATCTGTGAGGTCAACTCTATTTTCATAATGATACTAGGACATTATGTGTCTTTTTCACAGTATACATCTTGCACTGATGTAAAATTTTCGGTGCCTTAACAAATCAAGACAGTGACTCTAAATTGTACTGGTTTAAAGGGCAGAACAGTGAGAGAAAGGAGCCACCTTCACATAATAATGACCTGATGAAGAGGTAAAAATTATTAATTTTATGAAATTGCAAAGCCAGATGTGGTGGTGCACACCTGTAATCCCAATACTTGAGAGGCTGAGACAGGAGGATCACAGGTTCAAGACCAGACTCAGCAACTTAGCAAGAACCTGTTCAAAATAAAGAATAAAAAGGGCTGGGGATATAGCTCAGAGGAAGAATGTCCCTGGGTTCAGTCTCCAGAACAACAACAACAAAAAAATGCCCACATAAATCTTAATCCTAAGCACAAATCTTAATATTTTGTGTGATAAATGGGAAGCATGATAAAGCACATCTAGTGCACATCAGAGAACAATATTGTCTTGAGAAATAACACTTGTGCAATTATTTGAATATTTTGGTACATATTCTCTCAAAATTGAGTGAATTGAGCTTGTCACTTCAAGGACACAACTCAAAATATTTGTTTTGAATGATAAAATTCAAGCTTTCAAGCAAAAATTCCCATTTAAAAAAAAAACTTGTACCACTGTGAGTTTGATAGTTTCTCAATCCTTAAAACTTTCTGCTTATTTGACCAGAGATTATACTAATGTATGTGGTTTTTTTATTTTAAAAAAGTAAATAATCCAGCGAACAAAATTTTTCCAAGAAAGCTACATATGATATTGTAAAATCATACATGGATATAAGATCTATTCAGAGTGTAAGACAGAGCAGTGTATTAATGTAATAGAGTGTGAACACTTCATTGATATGGTTTCATATTTCACATTAATAAACAACCATTTGTTAATGTTAAGCAACATGGTGGCACATGCCTATAGTCAGTTATTCAGGAGGTGGAGACAAGAGGATTGCTTGAGCCCAGAAATTTGAGACCAGCATGGGCACATAGCAATATCCCATTTCAAAAAAAGAAGTAGAAAAAGAGGAGGAGAAGAGGAGGAGGAGGAATCACCACCCCTTGTTGAGTTTGGGTATAGTATCAAAGAATATTCACAATTATCTGAAATGCTATTACAATATTCTTCCTTTTTCTAACTGCATAGATGTGTAATGTAAGATTTTCTTCATATACTTCCATCAAAACAACAAATGAACCATTAGATGAAATGCTGAATTTGACATAAGAATCCAGTTGTCTTTGGTTAAGTCTGATAGTAAAGAGATTTAAGAAATAGGAACTATGCCATTCATTTCCCTAATTACAAAAATACATAGTTTTCTTTAAAAACTGTAAACTATTTTCTATAAAATGTTAGTGTTTACTTATGTTTATTAAAGTTTATTTTTATTAATGTTTAATGCCTATTCATATTAGTGTTTTAAAGTTTTGATTTCTAATATTATAAATATTGATAGATAAATTCCACATAAATAAAAGCTCCTTAGGGAACTTCAATTTTTAATATTATAATGGTGTTTTGTCTTCAGACCGAAATATTTCAAAACTACTGATCTAAAAGATTCTGGTGAAAAAGAGACGTGAAACTAAAAAAAGAGAGGTAGACTTTGAATATTTAAAAATTTTTTTTCAGTTCCTGTTAAATTTGTATGTAAAACAAATTTATGCATGCTTGAAGGTTTACAGGTGTGGGCTCAAAACAAGATGCTCAGGTTCGGGTTGTGGTTTTTCCACTTCTCAGCTACTGAATCTCTCTACACTTCAATGTCCTTACTGGGAAGTGTGGGTAATGATGTCACTCATCTTCTAGCATGGTTAAACTACCTCACGTGGGACTGATACCACTGGTAGCCATGGGCTAACAGGACACGGTGGCAACAGAGCTGACAGCCAGAGAGGCTAAGTCTTCACTGAGAGTACTTCCTGGTGTTGACTTACTTTTTCTTCAAGCTGATGCCATTTTTCACTCTCAATTCGCTGTATTTCAAGCTTTTCCAATTCTTCTTTCTCATATTTCATACGGGCTTCCTCTAAGGAACCAAAAAGTAAATAAATAAATAATCTCAGTCATTAGATCACTGTTTTTAGGCCCTTAAAATTACTCTAAATATTTTTAAGATGTAGCAGAATATTTCATAGAAGTCACAACCTTTATTTTGTGATAGAAATAAGAAAAGCGTTAGTTTTCTTTCTTCAGAAAAGTAACATGACTCTCAAACTTTCTGGCCAAGAATTGGGTCCACAATGATATTTCTCTTCTCCAAAAAGTTTATGGCAATCCAATAATTATTTTAAGCAATAAAATATAACAGATCTATCAGGAATAATTAAGGGGAAAGAAAGTCTTCAGAAGACATCCATAACATCTTAGACATCTAGATCATCAGGAGCAATTACCTCAACCTTCTCCGAATATCACTATTAAAACCCAAATATAAAATATATTAAGAATAAGTGTTCAACATAATATTATAAAAATTCCCCCAAATGTAGGTCCTGATACTGTATTCTGATCATGAGTTACATGGAACCTGAGTCTTTTACAAACCTGGGATCTGCAGATGTTCTTAATGCTAAAAGCTATAACCACTAGGAATATTCAGAATTTTAAAGTAAAAAAAATTTTTTTTTTTGCAGTACTGGGAATTGAGCCCAGGGGCATTCTACCTCTGAGCTACACCCCCAGCCCTATTTTTTATTCTTTATTTTTAAACAGGGTCTCACTAAGTTGTGGAGGGCCTCACAAGTTTCTGAGGCTGGCTGCGAACCTAGATCCTCTGGTCTCAGCCTCCCAAGTACTAGGATTACAAGCGTGCGCCACCATGCCCGGCTTAAAGTCAAAAATTTTTAATTCTGGTATTTTAATTAAACAACACTTTTATAAATGTTTAATTCAACTTCTTAATAAGTGAAACTGGCACTTTTAATTTGGAAAATATATATTTAAACATCAAGAACTTGGGCTGTTGTATGTATTTCTTACTAGTGTATATTTCCCATCTTTAATGAATCTGAGTTTCAGAATACATACTGTATAATTAGCACCAATGCCACTAATTTCATCAGTAAATAAAAACACTTCAAGATGAGGTTGCCAGAACTAGCAAATAAAAATACAAGGTGATCAGCTCAACTTGAATTTCAGATAAACAATGAACTTTTTTAAAAGTTTAAGTATGTCCCAAATATTGCATAAAGAAAATTATCCCAAATTAGCCAATGTTTACCTGAAATTCAAATTTAACTGGGTTCCTATATTTTATCTGGCAACACTACTTCAAGATATACTCAAATGTAGCCGGGCATCGTGGCACATACCTGTAATCCCAATACTTGGGAGGCTTTGACAGGAGGACCACAGGTTCAAGGACAGCCTTGGCAAGTACTGAGACTCTCAGTAACCCAGTAAGACCCTGTTTCAAAACATAAAGTAAAAAGGACTGGGGGTGCAGCTTGGCGGTAGAAAACTCCTGGGTTCAATCCCCAGTATCTCACACACACACACACACACACACACACACACACACACACACACACACGATATACCCAGATGTGACTGGTGTGTACTAACTGATCTTTCTCAGTACCATCTAAGTAGTAGGTGGCTATTATAAAAGAGATTTAAATTAGAAAAATGAAAGAATTTTGAAAAATGACTGGATTACAAAAATACCAACCTATTGTTAGTATTCTCTGTATGTGAAAATAGTACCACTGATTATTTTGTACCTTCCTCTTTGAGTCGTTTCTCTTCCTCCTCTTGTAGTTGCTTCAATCGTTCAGCTTTGGAGATCTTCTTTTTCTTACTGCCAGACTTAACAAAGGCCACAACAGAAAAAGATTATTAACACGCACCCAGCTTACTTAAAAACACACCTCCCTCAAGTAGTAATTATGAAAATCATTTTTGCTTTTATGAAACCAATCTTTCCTGCATTCACTCAAGACATAACACTATCAGTGAAAAGCTCTGACTCAATCCATTGAAGGACCAAGTGTGGAAACAAATAAGAAAAATAAGTGTATAAATTATTTAAAAGCAGAGCTGACAGTGATAAATATAATGCAATTTAAATAATCTCTCACTCCCAGCTTTCATATCTTTAAAATGGTACAAAAGAAAACCTCATTCCATTGTTGTAATGAATAAAGTAAAATATATAAAAAAACTGAAAACTGTGCATCTATAAATAACGACTAACAGGTACACAGAGTTATTTTGCAAGTGTACAGGACAGAGAGATTATTTTCAATAGCAGAGATCAAGTAAAATGTTTATAGAGCAGTGGTATTTAAATTTGTGCTCAGCCAGACATGGTGGCCCATGCCTGTAATCCTAGTACTTGGGAGGCTGAGACAGAAGGATTTCAGATCTTCCAGCTTCAGCAACTTAGCAAGACCCTCGGCTACTTAGTGAGACTCTGTTTCAAAATAAAAAATAAAAGACACACACACGTTTGTGCTCAAAGAAGTTTAACATTTAGGGGAAGATATCCTAAGAAGAGGAAAATGCAGCTACAAGATACCGAGCCAGAAGAGCACTGGATAAACCAGCAGCCTTTGTGGGCTCTGGGGATAAATACTCCAACAAAGGAAGTGAGGATGGAAAGGAAGGCCAGAGCCTCTGCTGAAGAGTTTGGACATTATTCCAAGAGAAATGGAAAACTCCTAAGTTTTTGAGACGGGGTGCGGCTACTAAGAATATAATTTTGAAAACTAACCTAGTATTGGGGGAAATACTTATAAAGAGGACACTTAATAGGCACCTATTAACAAGAGTTAATAAGCTAACGTTTTGGCAGTGGAAATGCGGAGAGGACCCAATAATTATTTTATAAGCTGACTTATTTAATAATGAGGTAACATCATCTTTCCATTTATGTTACTATCGTGCTAGTAACATGAGCAGCTGAAGCTTGCCAGAGAAAAGCATGCGTGAGCTTGAATTTCTGCACACAAGTTTCACATCGACTCTAAGCACCGTCCCGGGCTCCGGTTGCTCTCACACTCCCCAAGCCCTCTTTTCCTTCCTGCTCTTAGGTGTTGACCTTACCTTTTATATCAGTGAGAAAACAAACGTTCAGAGGAGAAAATCTTTACATGCCTCCTATTGGACCCACCTATATTTTTGTCTGCCTTCCTTCCCATCCCAGTTATTTAAGGCTGGTCTCAGCTATCCCTTATCATCTATTTAAACCTTGGCTCCTGTAACTAGACACCTCTCGTCATCAATTTTCCTCCCTAGATTTCACATCCTCTCCATCTTTGCTCCAGTTCTGTTATCCTTTATATAATGCCACTTGAAAGGACTTGCCCCATTTCTGCTTTCCCATTTCCTACACGGCCCATTCCACCGAGCTTTCATTTCTATTACTCAATTAAAAGTTCTTGTGGAGTCCTCCTCCTCCTTCCTCTTCCTCTCTGTCTGTTTCTACTTTCTTCTCTGCGGTGCCAGGGATTGAACTTGTCAAGTACTCCTAAGATGGCCATGTTTCCAATGCCAGTGGTTAATGATCAAGTCCTACATTATGCACATGTAACTGTCTTTGATGAAGTTCATTTCCTCCTTGAAGCATGTTCTTTGCTAAGCCTGCACGTCACTACTGTGTGATTGTGCTTCTTTCCCAGGCCCTTCCTCCTCAGACTCCTTTGCTAGCTTCTCCTCCTCACCTGGAGCTAATCCATAACTTTTCAAATTATTTGTTCATATACTCTATACTCCATCACAGTTTTTAAAATTGATGTACTTCTTCACACATTTTTAACTGGGCACTGAAAACTTTTCATCACAAGCTTAAATAGCTGAAAATTACTTTCTAGTATAAGATCTATAGAATACGGTTTTTCCAGGATTCTTTTAAATATAATTATCATCATTTAAAATGTATCACATGGAACCTATATACCATAGTGATTTAATATTCAATGTCATCAATTTTAAAAGTATGAACAAGCTTCTTTTGTGTGTGTGTGTCAGGAGCATTTTAATTCTATTATTATTATTATTGTTATTATTATTTTATTTTGAAACAGGATCTAAGTTGCAGAGGGCCTCACTAAGTAGCTGAGGCTGGTCACAAAACTGTGATTCTCCTGTCTCAGCCTCCCAAGTACTGGGATTACAAGCATGCGCCACCACGCCAGGCCGAAATAAACAACTTAATGATACACCTCAAAGCCCGCAAAACACCAAAGCCCTACAAAAAATTGTGTAGTAACAATTACTTAAAAATAGATTTTTTAAATATGTGTTTGGTTGACTCCATGGATGTAGAATACAGAGGGCTGACTGTACCTAATTCTGTAAGAAAGAATGGTGGAAAAATTTATAGAGGAGTAACCATTGAGATATGCTTTAAAGCAGGCATTTCAAGCCTAAGCCCCTGCTGGGACTAGGTAGGTAAATAAAGTAAGGGATTTGGCCATAGTCAGGACTATGGCAAAAAGGAGTAGCTGCTATTGAGCCCAGCCAACTGCTGCCTTACAGGGCCTGTAGGCCCAAAGTTGTCAGAATTCAATGACTTCAAGAACAGATGAAAATTAGATTTTCGCATAAAAACAGTATGGCAACTGATTTTTTAAAAGGAAAAAAAGGCTTTTCAGTCAAACAAAATATGTTTGTAGGCTAAATATGGCCTGCCAGTTAAGAGACTATAATCTCTGCCTTAAAGTATAAATCTACAAAGAAAAGAAGAAAAAAAAAAAAAGACAGCCAGGAGTGGTGGCGTACACTTGTAATCCCACTATTCAGGAGGCTGAGACAGGAGGATCACAGGTTCAAAACCAGCCTCAGCAACTTGACAAGACTCTCAGCAACCTAGTAAGACCCTATTTCCAGATAAAGAAATAAAATAGGGATGGTGGTGTAGCTCAGAGGTAGAATGTCTTGGTACAGTCCCCAACCCCTCCAACAAAAGAGTAGAAGTCAGAAAAGGCTGGAAATTCAGAACAGTACATTCTTTATTGAACTCAGATTTCTACCCAGTACTAAAAACATAAAACAAAACAAAAAGCAGGCACTAATCCAACTAAAATCATATTAATATAGCATTCACTTTTAAGTTACTGCAGGTTTTATAACTAAAATTTTATGTTTATCTGGAATAAAGAAAAGGAGTCCTTAGTCCAATATTTTCTATACCGTAAGTGTCAAAAAACCTCACATCTAGATAGAGGTAAATTTTAAAGGATATTTTAAGTATCCTTTTTTTTTTTTTGGTGCTGGGGATTGAATCCTGGGGGATTCTACCTTTGAGCTATACCCCTAGCCTTTTTTATTTTTTTATTTTGAAACAGTCTGCTAGGTTGCTGATGGTCTTGCTAAATTGCTGAGGCTGGCCTCAAACCATTGATCTTCCTGTTTTAGCATCCCAAGTACTGGGATTACAGGCATACATCAGCCTGCCCAGTTTAAGTGTCTTTATGAAAGTAGAATTATCTTCTTATGTCAAATTTGGAATCTGCATGTAATTGGAAGGATTATGCCATCATTTAAATACCATTAATATCTAAAAAGTAAACTTAGTAAGTTCTATAAACTATAATAAAACTAGAAAATTAGTTTAAAATTCCGTAAGAATTCTGTTTATACAATGTGTTCATAAAACAATCTATCTTATAAAATAATTTTTACATACCTTTTTGGATTTGCGATCCTAACAAAAGTATTGATAAATTTTAAAAATAATTCAGATACTTTTCACAAAAGTACCATAATTATGTAAGATGCTGAAGTTAGGAGGTGCTGGGTAAAGGGCATAAGGCAATTCTCTGTACAATCTTTGCAACTTTTCTGTAAATCTAAAATTATGCTAATTTTAAAAACTTTAGCTGGGCATGGTGGTGCACACTTGTAATCCCAGTACTTGAGAGGCTGAGACAGGAGGATCCAGGTTCACGGCCAGCCTCAGCTACTTAGTAAGGTCCTCCGCAACTTAGTGATACCCTGTTTCAAAATAAAGAAATAAAACAGGGCTGGGGGTGGAGCTTGGAGGTAGAATGCCCCTGGGTTCAATCCCCAGTGCCAAAATAAAAAAAATAAATAAAAAATAAAAACTTTAAAAATAATATTTGACAAAACTATAAACACATATAGAAAAAATAAGTCACCCACCAATGCATCTTTTATAGGTAGATGTTATACTATTTCTTATGACGATCAATCAAGGATCCATATTTAATGAAATACCCTTTCACTAAACAGAGTATCAGTCAAAAAAGCATGAGTTTAAAGGGTTCCAAAGAACAATAAATTATTGAGTAATTATTGGTACCAATATCATATTTACAAGTATGGAAATTATCTCAAATTATAAAGAAACAGTCTCTATGTAAAATAAGATTGGTGGTTTTCATAGAAAAGGAATCAGTTACTTAAAGCAGGTAAAGCTATGACAAAATTGAAAATTCTACTCAGTGGTATGTTTTAAAGCAGATCTATTCTTTTCTGGAGATTATTTTGGAAAGCACAATATGTCATTAAAGATTTATAAAATCACAACGATTTTCAAAAACATTACTTGTAATTTCTTGATTAGGCTCATGTGTCAATCACATTTCTGGTAAGGAATTTGTAGGATATCATGTGACTATAAAAGATTATACACTTTACATATCTGAAGAGCTATACATGAGAAATACTGGTTCAGGCCATAATATAACCACTATACAATTTAAATGTTAAACGAATACATATTAGTAGATTATTTCTTCTTGAAAGGTGCATATATTTTAAAATTCATTCAGAAAATATTAATGATAGACACATAAGGCAGTCTGAGGTCCTAGATAAACAGAGGAACAGTGGGGACTTTGTACTCATATGATTTTTACAAATGGGTTGTATTTTTATTCTATTTGTTAATAGTTAACATACTTCCACCTTGAAATAAATACTATACAGCAGAATATGTAAATAGCATTGCCTCTATTCTCAAGTAGCCCTCTTTTAAAGATGGGAGAATTGTTCTCTCTCACTAGTGCTTCTAATGTGAAGCAGGTTAGGGGACAGTACAAATCTTTATCCCTCCTATCATAAGAAAAGCCATTATGTAGTAAAGTAGTTCTCAAAGTCCAGGGGGCATAAGAATCATTTGATAAACTTTCTTAGAAATGCATATTCCTGGGCTAAAAATGTACACATTCACTTCCCTTCCCACATTATGACTCAGTAGATGTAATGGGCTGAATTGTGTCCTTTCAAAAATCTTACGCTGACTAGTTATTTCAGAATTTGACCTGCTTGGAAATAGGGTAATTTCTGATTTAATTCGTTAAATTAAGACAAGGTCATACTGGAATAGAGTGGGCCCCCCTAAACCAATATGACTAGTGTCCTTGTAAAAAGAGGAAGCTTGCACATGAAGTTATGTTGCCACAAACAAAGGTAGAAGCTAGAAGGAAGGTCTGAATAAATCCCTTCCTGGGGTCTTCAGAGGAAGCATAGCCCTGCTGACACCTTGCTCTTAGATGTCCAGTCTCCATAACTGTGAGACAATAAATTTCTATTGTTTAAACTACTCAGTTTGTAGTACACTTGGCAGCCCTGGGAAACCAATACAGTAGATTTGGGATTGAGTGCGTTCCTGGAAACTGAGTTTTTAACAAGTACTCCAGGTGGATTTAAAGTAAAAGTTCCATGGACCACACTTTGAGAAACATTGCTACAAGGATCTAGGAAAAGGAAAACTCCTACACATTCAAAAGGAACAAATACTTGCTTATTGTTCTCCCCGTTTGCCAGCAGTTTTAATTGGCTTAAGGCCCACTTGCCTCCTGCCAGGAATAATCTCCACTACCTATTTCTTCCCACCACTTGTGGAAAATTCATATTAATGTTTTAAAACAGGCTGAAAGGCACCACTCTTTCCTTCGTCTCCCTCCCCCCAACTTAATCATTTCCAACTCTGTGTTACCCAGTTTTAGCTATTTCAATTGTTAGAGTTATAAAGCTGGATTGCAGCTAATTTGTTTACTCTGCCTCCAGGAACAAGGTCATCACATTTATCTTCCTATCTTTGGCTTTCATCCCAGAGCCAAACACAAAGAATGCATTCCATTTTCCCCCTTAACTGATGCATTAAGTAATTAAGCAATTACATTCTCTGCTTCCTGTGAGTGTAATCATAGAAGATCTCTTGATGGAAACCACATTTAAGAAAAGGGGAAGAGATCATGTCCCAGCTATGTGTTGGTCGGTCTCCTTGGTGAAGCCGTGACAGCTGAGTGCAGAAAAACAAAACAAGAAGCTTTATCCTATTTCATTGAGGGGCGAGTCCCTCGAATCACAAAACAATTTATATTTCTACGAAAAGTCACATAAAGTAACTTTTCAGAGCAGAGTAAACTTATCGCTTTTAATTAACTGCTGAGGGAGCATAAAAACCTTCCTCCGAATTGCAATCAGCGCCCCTGAGTGGGCGCGCCGGTCATCCGCGGAAGTGACCAGGCCTCCCGTGCAGACCCGGCTCGGCATGGCCGGAGGCCGCCGGGAGAGGCCGGGCCTCCAGGACGCCCTCTCCTAAACCCGCTCCCGCACGTCACTGGACCCCGCGAAGCGAGTGGCGCTCGCCTGCCTCCTGACCGCTCACCATGAGGAGAAGAGGGACCTCGCGAGCCCCGGAAGTCCGAGCTCTGCTGTGCGTCCCAGCGGCCCCGGTCGCCAGGACGACAGGCCCCGCCCACACGCGCGCCAGGGCGTCAGGCTCCGCCCCCACGGGCGCCAGGTCGCCCGGTCCCGCCCACAGCGCGCCTGATCGCCAGGCCCCGCCCACACGCGCGCCGGGGCGCCAGGCCCCGCCCACACGCGCGCCGGGGCGTCAGGCCCCGCCCACACGCGCCCCCGCCGCTCGCGCAGGCGCACTGGGCTTTTCCGATCGGCGCCCGCCCAGCTCTGCGGCCGACCGGGCTCCGCGGCGTCTGTGCTCCGAGGCTCTCTTGGCCGCGGTGTGCGGCGTGCCGGGAAGCGCCGGGTGCAGCCGCGGAGCGCCTGTTGCTTTCCGGTCCTGGGTCTGGAGGCGGTATGCGCTGGGCAGGGACTGCGGGTGTGGGAAGGGGCTCCCCGCCCTCCGGGAGGCGTCGAGAAGGACGGGCACCGGCACGCGAGTGGGTCGAGCGGCTGACCCTTGCGCTGTCGGGCCAGCGGGGCTTAGGCCAGCCGGGGCACGAGCTCATTTGGACATTTAGATAGGGACAAACTGGCTCCGAGAGGGGGGTTACTTTGAGATCAATGTATCCGGATTGTTCTCTCTCCCCCTGGTCGTCTACTTTCTGTGCAAAATAAATGTGTGCCCCCCCCCTTTCCTGTGGCCAGCTCCAAACAAGAGTAGGAAGTGATTTGGAGCCCTTCTTGGGCAAAATACTCTGCACCAATGCGGACTACTGAGGCCCAGCAAGACTCATGAAATTATTTGCCCAAGGTCACAGATAATGTACTAACTAGTAGCACAACCTTCAGAATTTGTCTCCTACCCACATGACCAAACTGGCTCCTGCGACCAACAGGAAAACTGGAAGAAATTAAGCGAGGCTGGTGTTTCCCCAAAGTCCAATTGAATTCTCTATGATTTTAGGACCTGTCTAAGCCCTGTTTTAGCATGACAAGGCCTGGAGCAATTTAAAACTATTGGCACTATTCCTCATCTGTGAATTATAATCTTAAAATGCTCTATCCCTTCCAGTGTCATTGACTAAATGTTATTACTTATGAATAAGTAGCTGAAGTGTTATTATCCCCATTTAGCAGAAATCTAGGTTGTGTATTATTTGACATCTCACCTCCCTCCAAATTCTAGTAGCTAAAAAATCTGTCAGCTTCATATAGAATTCTAATTTAACTTACCATAGCTATTTGGTATGGAAGTAAGCTTTTGTTTTGAATTTAAAAAAAAGAATATTCCACGGTACAAAACCTCAGTCAACTCTTAACTAGGATTGATGGGGGTAAGGAGGTGTAAGAGTAATCATAACCTTAAAATGGTGGTCTCTGGGGGAGAGGACTTACTTGAGCTACCAACCTCCCTCCTAGAGAGGAAGAAATGAATAGATGTGTTAAGATTCCAAGATGTTGAACTATGTTCTAGAAGTCACTGTGCTATAAGGGATTTTACCTGTGAGCTTCATTATCTTCTAGTCTTCCTTGTACAGTCTTCATAAATGGTAAGGTGCCCTTTTCCCTGGTACCTCTTTACCTTCAGATATCCGTAGTACCTGCCTCTTCTAAACATACATATCCAGTTCCTTTCAACTGTGTCTGTAATCTGCCTTCTGGGCCTAGACCAAGCTGTATATGGGCCTTCAGGGACAGAATCTCTTGCCACCTGCCGCTCTGATTATGTACCCTCTGATGTTGGCAAGTGTGTTGAGATAACTTTTTTTTTGTGTGTGTGTGGTACTGGGGATAGAACCCAGGGGAATTCTACCTCCGAGCTACACCCCCAGCCCTATTTTTTATTCTTTATTTTGAAATAGGGTCTCACTAAGTTGCGGAGGCCTAAGTAGTTGAGATAATTTTTTGTGTGAAGCTTTCTAGGCTTAACTAGTTTGGGGAAATTGTGCTTCACCTCTCACGTCTACTAGAACCCAGTGACAAATGACATTGTATTGTCTTTTTCTTCAGCTTTTATTGTCATCTGAACTTCGCAGGAAATAGTAATGAACAACTTTGGGTATCATAACTCATAGTTCAATGACAATTTCTGTTAACCAGGACTGGAGCTGGTTAAGTCTTAACTTTTATCCCAGAGTAACTGGCAAAAAACAGTGAGGATTGCACCTCCTTGCCTGCCACACATGTCCAGGTTCTCTGAATAATGGGGAGCTTCTTTTCATCCCTGTTTGTTTGGCTTCCATAACTTCCATGACTTCATGCAGAATTAAGAAGCCCAGGTTCCTGCTGGACTTAAATTGGAAACCCAATGAGACCTGTTTCTCCAAATGACTAAAATAAACCTAAATGCCTGAAGGTCACCTGTACAATAATAATGAAGAAACACTGCCTTAATTTATATAAATCAACATCAAAGAACTGGACAAATTTACCTGGGCCACAATAGCTACCCATCTTTTATAATTTGTAATTTGTAAATAGGAACAACTAAAAAGGCCACCTTAAGCCAGGTTCTCAGAAAGCTTTCTCAAATTACAAATTATGAATGAAATGGAGCCATGGTCTTTGCCAGGCATTAAACAGGCTATAATTTGCTATTTGAAATTATATCTATGTAGATTTAGTTTTGAATCATTTGAAAATCATGGTTTTTAATGTTTTATAAGAGTAGACCATGCTGGCAATGACTGCCAAAAAAAAATTTTTAACGAAATACTGTAGTTAATATAGTGAGTTAAATACGCCCATCTAGTTTCACTCCCTTCCAGAATTCCACCAAATCTTCCTAAAGGGATATAAAAGTTAATTAGAAAAATGGGAGAGGTGATGACAGCAATAAAACTTTAGAAGCAGGAAAACAAATGAGTAAGTGTGATTAAACACACCAAAAAAGCCCAATTTACATTATAGAAATCTCAAGACACTGGAATAGGGGCCCTGGAATTGGAAGTGAACAATGAAAATTAAAGAGGAATAAGTGAAAGCTATTGAGAAACACCTCTAACTTCACCCCTCACTCCCACACAAGTCGGGAGGTGCATTTCTGGACAGAAATTGTGGCATCCTCAAGCACAGTGAAGTGCATACGAACCAATCAAGATTAGGGATACACAATGCTGAGTGCAAGGCCCTCGTACCTCTTTCACTTTTTAAAGTTTAACAGGCAAATCCTCAGATCAGTAGAGTGCTCTGGAGAATTGACCAGCCCAAGAGAAACGGTCCAAGATCCTGATGTCAGAGGTTCCCCAGTAAGTGAAGCTCAAGGCAAAGCATATAAGCTTCAACCATGTATGCAGATCTAGAGGGCTCTTAGATCATCCTTGTAAGAATGAACAGAAAAGGGTTACCAGATTTTGGAAGAAAGCTCAGAAGTAATAGACATAAAAACAAGCAGCTGGGTGTGGTGGCACACACTTGTGACCCCAGTACTTGGTAGGCTGAGACAGGAGGATTGCAGGTTCAAAGCCAGCCTCAGCAATTTAGCGAGGTCCCTCAGCAACTTAGCAAGAGCTTGTTTCAAAATTTAAAAAAATAAAATCGGGCTGAGGGCGTAGCTCAGAGGTAGAATGCCTCTGGGTTCAACCTCAAGAAAGCGAATACTAGTGAACTCAGAAAGGGAAGGAAAGGTTTATTGTTGAGGATGACCTCAAACCTGCAACCCTTCTGTCTCAGCCTCACAAGAACTGGAATTACAAGCATGCCACCACACCTGGCTGGGAAGATTTGTTTGGCTCCATTGTATGTTTGTTATGTGAACTGGCTCATAAACTACTAGTAAACAGGGATTTTACTAGTATTAGTATTAATGTGGAAGTAATTTGGGTTCCTATTTGGTTTTTGTCCCCCTTTAAAAAGTCAGAAAAGCAATAGATTTATGAACTTAAGCAAGAAAAGGTCGGCTTAGCTGCTATACTGGCAGCAGGTACCTTCCAGGCATAATTTTTTAAATTTCATAATTATTTATCCCCAACACTTCCTCCCCAGAGAGGCATACTCCAAGTTATGTGCAGCTACTGACTGGTGGCAGGTTGAACACCCACCCACCTTACCCACCAATTGGCAACCTGAGGGTTTGGATAGAACTCTACTTCCATATGTATCTCCTAGCACTGCTCTTAATAGTTCTACCAGCATTTCAGTTCTGTTATTTTTAACAGCTTTATTGATACACAGTAAACTACACTTAAAGTATAAATTGATAAATTTGACATATATGAAACCATCACCACAATCAAAACAATACACATATCCATCATCACCCCCAAAAGTTGCCTCATGCATATTTGATTCCTACCTCGTCTCCAGCCCCTCACTCATTCCCAGCTATTCTATTATTTTTAACATCTCTGTAGTCTCCAGCTTTGCTGAGAGCAGTCTAAGTGGCCCAAATTAACTTTCCAGGTACCAGTTTCTGGTTTTGGGTAGTTCCCTGATCTCAGTTGCATAGAACTTAAGTAGTCTGCCCTAAATGTGTATCTACCATAATCCCTGCTCATTTTTATGTGTTTTTGCAAGATGGTTTTTTCCAGAATATATATATATATACATATATATATATATATTACACATTATATATATTGCTCTATATATTGCACTTTATATATATATCATGTAATTGCAGAAAATACCTGTCGTGTTTTTAAAACAAGAACAGGCTACTGAAAAAAATTATAATAAAGAGTTCTTGGAAGTTATAGCAGAAAGGAAAAACTTAGTAACACTTGGAAGATTACGGTAAGAGTATCTCCCAGAAAATTGAGTAAAAAGATAAATGGAAAAATTAAAAAAAAAGAAGTCATGTCTAACAGAATTTCACATATCCAAATAATAGGAGTTTGAGGAAGGAAGAAAAGAGAAGATGGAGGAAAGGGGCAGGACTATGAACAAAATAATTTTATTCCCCCCCCAAACTTGAAGGAAATGACTAGATTGCAAGGGCAAATTAGGTTTCTAGCAAAATGGATGTAAATAAACCTGTATTAACACATCATTGTAAAATTTCAAAATCTTTACCAAGAAGGTTCTGTGAGTTTCTCAGGAGAGGGAAATATATATATATTTGTGTGTATATATACACACAAATGATCAATTATTAGGATTGCTTTGAATTTCTTAATAGCAGCCTGGAAGCAGAACTACAGATGAGCACTTGCTTCAAAATGTTGAAAGAGTATTATTTCTAGTTTAGAATTTTATACCCAGCCAAACTATTAACCAAATATAAGGTAGCCAGCCACTTTTAGACAGCTGAAGTCTCATTTACCTTCTATGTACCATTAGCTCTAAAGGATGTGTTCCACCCAAACAAAAATAAAACCAGAAAACTGAACACTTTGGACTATGAAAAATAGATGCTTGCTGCTCAGATTGTCAAAACTAAATATATTATTTAGGGCAGTGTTCATGGTTGGGAAAACTCTAAAGCAAGAGAATAATTAGGAAGCCATCAGGGGTTGTCTTGGTAGAGATAGAGAAGATGTAATTGAGCCGGGCGTGGTGGCGCACGCTCGTAATTCCAGTACTTGGGGAGGCTGAGACGGGAGGATCGGGGTTAGCAGCCAGCCTCAGCAACTTAGTGAAGCCCTCTGCAACTTAGACCCTGTCTCAAAGTAAAGAATAAAAAATAGGGCTGTGGGTGTAGCTCAGAGGTAGAATGCCCCTGGGTTCAACCCCCAGTACCGCAAAAAAAAAAAAAAAAAAGAGAGAGAGACAGGATATAATTGGAGAGACATGTCTGAGGTCTTCTAAGACATAATTTTCTAGTTCATGATTTAAAATGATTAGTACTCATGTATTTTTTACTTTTTAAAATTTGCACATATTTTTGCAGTTTTTCTTAAGTATAAACCATAAAAACATTAAGCACTGGCATCATGCCTTTCAAATTATGAAAGATGTAAATTTTATCAAAATGTCTAGAGATGGCGGGGCAGATGTAGTCATAATGAGAATAGTATTGAACCAAAATTAATGGGGGGACTTATTTAGCACAACTATTTTTAATTGAATATGGGTGGTAAAATGTAATCTACATTTTCTGCTATTTAATTATAAAACAACCCCTAAAACTGATCTAAAAACCTGTTTTAAAAATACAAGTTGCTTTCTACATGACCTTCAGAATAATTCAGTCCAAAAGCCTTAGTGGAGCCGAGCAAGGTGTGGGCCTCTAAGGAAGGGAAGAGATGAGGGCAGGTAAGGCAGCAGCCTGGCAAAGGGCACTGGAGCCCACGAGGAGAGAGAAGGGCTTTGCGCAGCAGCCACATGAGGTGGAGAGAGCATTCTTTGGATAGAGGATGGTGGCACAGGTGGCTGGAGCTGGAACAGGGTGACTTCCAGGAAGGGGGAACTGGTGCAGTGTAATGCGTCTGAGCTCAGGTGAGGGGGGAGGGGAGTGCAATCTGGCACTAGGTGGCTGAGCTCAGTGGGGCGTGTGCTGAATGGAGACAGTGACAGAAACTTGGTTACATGGCAGAGGAGTGATTATCCACAAAGTAAATTTATCGAGGAAATGGGAATCAGAGTTCTCATTTGTGTTAGACAAGTGTTTGAACTATAGAGCAGAAACTGAAATGAAAATAAACCCTGCAGTGTTTGAATTAAATGTTAGGTTATAGAGATCAGTATAAAAATAAGTGTACACACACACACACACACACACACACACACACACACATTTGTCCTTTAAGAGGTACTGGGAACGGGGCAAACACAGTAATGAGCACTTCTAGCATCCAGATCTTGGTGTCTACAATACTTCACCTAGCTAGTAGTTTCATTTCTTTTTCTTTTTTCTTTTTTTTTGGCAGTACCAGGGATTGAACCCAGGGACATTCTACCTCCAAGCTACACCCCCAGCCCTATTTTTTTTAATTCTTTATTTTGAAACAGGGTCTAAGTTGCTAAATACTGTGTTCCACTAAAAGAACTAGGTACCCTGGAGACATAATTTGAGTGGAGAATCTTGGCTCCACTTACTTTAATCAGGTGATCAAAATTACTATCAGCCACAACAGAAAACCTTGGAATTGTGTCCACTTGATAGGATGCAATGTTAGGTGTGATTTGATCCTGATAACTATAATAAATAGTGGGAATTATTTTCCAGGTTTAGGTTGTAATGGTGCCTTTAAGGAGCCTCTTCGCCTTAGTAGCATGAAGTAATTACAGCTAAAGAGGCGTGCTCTGTGCACTGGATATTGCCTGCTCCTCAGACACCTGGTGGGCGGTTCTGGGCTTTTCACCACCTGGCTTACTGCCTACCTACTACTGTTCACTGCCAGCTGGCTTGACTCATGTCCAGTTTCTTCTGGTTTCTAGGCTGCCTCTGGAGCACCCTTCTAGATTTGATCAGGACTCTTATTAATGTCCTCCTAATAGATTTGGCCTTGCTTTGAGAGCAAAGAAAATTTTACTTGTGATGATAAGGGAACTGAGGCTCAGAAAGGTAATCTGCACAACACATTGTGAGGTGGGGTTCAAGTTATAGCTCATGCAAATGGAGGTATACCTACACATCTATTATGACCCCCCCACCCTCTTGGGTACTGGGGATTAAAGCTAGGGGCATTCTACCTCGAAGCTACACCCCCAGCCCTTATTTTTTTTTGTGGTACTGGGGAGTGAACCCAGGGGCATTCTACCTCTGAGCTCCACCCCCAGCCCGATTTTTTATTTATTTTGAAACAGGGTCTAAGTTGCAGAGGGCCTCACAAGTTGCTGAGGCTGGCCACGAACCTGAGATCCTCCTGTCTCAGCCTCCCAAGTACTGGGATTACAAGCGTGCACCACCACACCTGGCTTCCCAGCCCTTATTTTTTATTTCGAAGCAGGGTCTCACTAAATTGCTGAGGCTGGTCTCGAACCTGGACTCCTCCTGTTTCAGCCTCCCACATCTGGCATATGATCCCTTTTCTCATTACCTGTTTCCTTCAGAGGACTTACCACATCCATAATGACCTTGTGTGCTTATGTCTCAGGAGTTCTGCAGGAGCACATTATCTTACCTGACATGTTCATGGTTGTGTCCCAGGGCCTGGAACATAAAGGTGCTCAGTAAAGTTATCAAATGTAAGAGAAATCAAAGTTACTTTTTCCCCAGCATGTAAATCTTTTTTCTTTTAAAAGATGACAATGGAGTTATTTGCAAAAACTTTCCTTTTCTTTAGGTATGTTACTTGTAGAAGTGGATTAATTCCCATGTTAAATGAAAATGGCCAATTCTTTAAGAGGAGAAGTACTGAATCTTTACAAAAATGTAAGTAATTACATCAATTTTATAAATATATTGTCATATGACATGAATTGATTAGAAATAATCTTTTTTTTCTTTTTAAAGCTGCTGTATCTTGGACGAGACTATCCAAAAGGAGCAGACTATTTTAAAAGGCGTTTGAAGAATGTTTTCCTTAAAAACAAAGATGTGAAGGACCCAGAGAAGATCAAGGAACTTATTAAACGAGGCGAATTTGTAATGAAAGAGCTAGAAGCCTTATACTTCCTTAGGAAATACAGAGCTATGAAACAACGCTATTATTCAGATAACAAAACTGACTACTAATATTAGAAATTGGCTAAAAGTTAGTGCCAACTGTGTATACCAAGTATTATAAAATAAGTCTAACTTAAAATGGCAAGATATATATTTAAAAATATCCAAGCTGCCCTGCTGAACTAATAACCTCTACTGATAACTCAGGGCTTTATCAATAACCCTTTATGTTCAATTTTTATTACTAAAATAACAATTTAGCTGTATTACCAATTATAAATGAGTATTCAATTTTGGAATAAAATATACTTGATTTTCTAACTTAATAGAGTGTGTTAATCTGTTATTCTTAGCCAGTTCCTCCATTTTCTGATAAAAGAATGCCATTTAATTAGCAAAATAATTTCTTACACATTTATTCCCTTAACTTTTGGAATACCTTTCATTTTTTAACCCAATTTGGTATAATAAAGCACATATTAAAGGTTCATTACAAAATAGCCCCTAGAAATGATTTAACTGCAGTTCCATAGATAATATATATGAAGATTACTTTTTTAAAATATACTTCTATTGGTATACTGCAATCTCACATCCGAATGAAGTTCAGAGTGACGGTCATATATGCACACAGCACTTGATGAGTCCACCCTCCCCTTCACCCTACATGATATTAAGATGGGCCTTGATAATTTCATATATGTACATGGCATCCATGGAAATGTTTGCTTCATTAATTCTCCCTCCCCCCACCCCCCATCCCCTCTCCATGCTTCCACTGGGGTTTCTCTTCCTTATCTGGAGCCCCTCTTGTTTCCCTATTTCTCCCTAGCTTCCTTCCACACAAGAGAAAACATGACCCTTTACTTTCTGTGAATGGCTAATCTCATTTAGCACAATGTTCTCTAGATCCATCCATTTTCCTGCAAATGACATAATTTTGTTCTTTATTGCCAAGTAGAATTCCATTGTGTATACAATTCATAAATTTGTAATCCATTCATCTGCTGACTAGCCTGCCAATGATTTTATTAGATAATTATTCAATTATTTCCACTATTAATTTGCTACTGGCTCCTTCTGGAACTTAAAACAAGTCACCGGTTGTACATCAATTACCCTATTTCATAAAACGTAATATCTATTTTTTGTTATAAAATCAGATTTGTTTTGCATATACTTCTAAATGAGCTATCATGGCAGTGGGCCTAACCCTAACAGGATTTTAAGTTTAGGGAAACACAAACTTTTATATAATGTTGTTCTTAGCAACTTTTTAAGATAAAGAACATGTCTAACTTAAAAGCTACCAAAAAAGATTTGTTGAGATATTTTAGTGTCTTTAACTTACAAAGTATTCCATATCAATTTTCCATCAAGAAAAACATATTAGGGCCAGTACTTGGAAGACTGAGACAGAACAATCACAGGTTTAAGGCCAGCCTCAGCAACTTTATGAGACTCTCAGCAACCTGGAGAGACCCTGTTTCAAAGAAAAAATTTTAAAAAAGGGCTGGGGTGTAGCTCAGAGGTAGAATGCCCCTGGGTTCAATCTGTAGAAGAAAGAGAGGGAGGGAGGGAAAGAGGAGAGGGTAGACAAGAGGAGGGGAGGGGAAGGGAAGGGAGAACACTGCCTCAGGGCTGGGACTAGCTCTGTGGTACAGCACTTCTAATGTGAGGTCCTTGATTTGCTCCCTGGCACCACCATAAAAGCAAACCAAAACAAAACAAGATTAAAAGAAAAGAAAAAGAAATACACACTATCATGGTCACCATAACTATTTTATTACATTATTAATAATTAGGAGCAGTACAGTTCATGACAAAAATATTACAAATTTCAGATCACTTCACAGCACATACTCCTATAAACATTTAAAAGTTAATTTTAATTAAAAGAGTGGTCATTTTTAAATTTAATGTTTCATATGACCAACATTCCTAGGTCAGCGCAACCAAATGATGGAAAATGACTGGATCACACTGCATATGTCCCACAAAAAAGCACAATGTACAAAATGTGCATGTTTCCGTTTACACTATACAAAAATAGTTAAAATACATTCCAGGTAAACATGTTACATTAAGAAAGTACTAGTAAGAAATTGGCACTCAAAGAAAACAATGGAAAAGTATTTTCAACATGAAAACACAAGACAGTGGAACTGGAAACTTTCAGATAAAACATGTAACCCATTTAGCTCTATGAAGTAGGGGTGGACCCTCTGAGATTGACATTTCTGTAAATAAAAACTTTGTTTTCCTTAAATTCACCTAAAATGCCTAACATCCCAAAACAGGCACTTTATGAAACTAAAACACAAAAATCTTAATCTAGTAGACTATTCAAGAACTAGTAATTGTATATCAGAAATTATTTCATTTTTTGACAATTTTATAGCTACCAGTGGTAACTACTAAATTTCCCAATGAAGAATGCATGCTACTCAATATTAACGCAGAAATTATTAACTATAAATTCAGCTTTAAAGTAACTTCTGGATTTCTAAAAAAATTACTACATAATTATCAAGAAATGATTACTTTTTGACAAATGGGACTGACTTCAGGTGATTTTTACTGCCTATAAAAAAAAACCCTAAACATGTATATATTGTTTTGGGGGGGAAAGCCACTGGAATACAAATGAGATGAAGTTGTACAAACTGTAACTTAACATGCCTCACCAAGCTTCTTATATATATATATATCAGGACAAAATTGCGCAATGGTGGTAAAGGCTTTGATTAAACCTAAAAAGCTAGGTTCTAAACTCCTATGCAGTGTGACTCAGTTAATAGAGCCTACAATTCCTAAGTGAGAATATTCACTCAAATCGTACTACGTATGTCTGCTATATTCTTCCCACAAACATGTTAATGCCTAAGACTATGTAATTTATCAGTTTTTCAACCTCAACAAGGATTTTTATCTTTAAGGCTATAGTAATTAGATAACATTTTTGTTTATTTCTAGGATTCTCTCCCCTTTTAAAATCTCTACAAAAACAAACCTTTTGTTAAACCATTCATAATTCACATAATAGATGATAATTACCACTACCTTAAAAAATTTGCCCAGCTACATCAAAAAAATTCAAGAATCCTAAATATCTTGTTATGCACTGCAGTTCCTAAAGTATATCCATTTCCTTCTCTGTGTAGAAATAAGAGGAACGGCCTAAGTCTTAATCTACCCAGACAATGTTCCATAAATCTGTAGTTTAGTAGAGCAGTTCAGAAATAGTGATTTTTACAAAGAAGTTTCCTTTTCTGTGTCTTAGCTCAGGCACCTATTTATTTGTACCCAAATTAAACTATTTTAGAAGTCAATATTTTATTTTCAAAAGACTATTTTAATTACTTATATAAAAAGACAACTGGAATATTAAACACTTGGGGATTTTTACTCCTTTAAAACAATGAAGTAAAGTGATTTATATAAAGGTGCTTGGTAGAATAGTTGCATTGGAATCATAGCAAAATAATTATTGTACAATTGGAAGAAATCTTAGAGACTAAATACCCTCTTTTGCAAAACTAAAATACGTATTATGAGCTGGACATGGTGGCGCACACCTGTAATCCCAGTACTTGGGAGGCTGAGACAGGAGTATCGCAGGTTTGCAGCCAGCCTCAGCAACTTGGTGGGGCCCTCCACAACTTAGTGAAACCCTGTTTCAAAATAAAAAATAAAATAGGGTTGTGGGTATAGCTCAGAGATAGGCTGCCCCTGGATCAATCCCCAGCACACACACACACACACAAAGCAGTACATTACCTGCAGTAATGCCTTACTAACACTCTTAAGGATAGGGATTATATCCCTTTGAAGATACCGTTATCCCCAGTGCTTTGTGTACTGGCTGACATATGACAGGCACTAAATAAATGTTTGTTGAATAGGTGAATTTTGCTAAAAAGTAGGCTTTATGAATTAAATTTTAAAGTATTTTTCACTGTAAGATTTTAGTTATTAAAACAATGGAATGTATCATTGTTACCAGGATTAGTCCTACATACAGATTTTAGTACTACCTTCATTAAATTCTCCTTCCACTGAATACAGTTCTGTCCATTCTAAGTTTGAAAATTTCTACTTAATCACCAATGGACCAGGCAGCAAAGAAATGATGTTCAATGGATCAAGACTAAATTGCAACTACCTGAAACCTGACTACTAGACCCAATCCCATTATAGTATCTGTCAGATTATTTTGAGTTCTGGGGAAATAAGATGTAGGGCAATTCTGATGTACCTTAATGGGCAACCTTCATGGAGATATCCACAGCAGCAATAAAATTTGAGATTAGAGGAATTAAAGCATTAAAAAAATTGCATCAAGTCATGGGAAATGTGGAAGGGTAGACAGGCAAGATGGTCTAATATGGGAAGGGAGTACTGAACCTGGAGAATGGATATTCAAATATAAACTTCGCCTCTTGTACAATTTTGCTTAAGATTGGCAATTAAGATGATAAAACAGGAAAAAAGTTACAGATTGTGCTGAGCTAGACAAATAGGTGTATCTTTATGTAAACTGAATGTAAATTACATAGTTGTAAAGTTAGAGCCTTTCAGATGACTTCTTTTAAAGTGGATAGTAAGAGTTCTAAAAGACACATTATCTAAAATCTAAGTCACCTTCCTCCTAGCCAACTCACCATACCACCTCAGTTCAAATATTCTATATCAAGTAACACTTTAAATGCACTGAAATAATTTTTTTATTAATGTTAGTTTATCATTTTCAAAGCAATAGATATTCTTAAATATGGATCAGACTTGAAAAGTGTTTATGACATGTTACTTTAGTCCACTGTTAAAGAGAAAGAGCCCAAAGTATAGTTTGAAACTTTAATTCATTGCTTTAAAAAAACATTTAATGGCCGGGCGTGGTGGCGCACGCTTGTAATCCCACACTTTGGGAGGCGGAGACCGGAGGATCTGGGTTCGCGGCCAGCCTCAGCTCTCTCTCTGTCTGTCTCTCTGTCTCTCTCTACCTAGTGAGGCCCTCCGCAACTACGTGAGACCCGGTTTCAAAATAAAGTATAAAAAAATAGGGCTGGGGGTGTGGCGCGGAGGTAGAACGCCCCTGGGTTCAATCCCCAGTACCGAAAAAAAAATTTAATGTCCTGGCACCCTCCCACCTCCAATACGCAACTTTTAGGTTCATATTTTAAAATAATGTTTTATAAAGGAAAGTGATGCTCTTGATTTGTCAGCAGGACACCACACAGTGAGATGCATCTTGCTGAGCTCACCAAACTCTCCTGGTCCCCATTCTGACCAGCCATGCAGGGCTGTGCTAGGTGACCATGGGGACGCAGTCTCTGCTGTGAAATGCTCAGAGCTTCACGTAGGGCCTTGGCCTCACAACCTTGGTCTCTTCAACACCTACCAAGCTATAACTGGCTCAAATCTCTTCAATATCACTACCAGAATTAAAACTATTTTCAAAGACTGAGGTTCAAGAAAGATTTAAGGTTATGCTAAGAAAGAGCAATCGACACAGGGAGGCTATATTTAATTCCTATGAGATTTTTAAAACTTAAAATTATTTCAATTATTATAAAAATTTAGTAGCATGTAAATATAGCCCCAATGATTGCTATAGTCCCCATTTCATTCTGGATATGCCTTAACAGGAAAAGCTAGGAGTCCTACAGTAATTCACTTAATGTGGAAAGTCAATGGCCCTTAGTATTTCCCATTGCCTTATTTTTTCCATTTTTTCTTTTTATAGAAAAAATATATTATTTCGGGGAGAATGACCATGACTAATAGCAGGGGAAAGGGGTAGAAAACCTTTGCGAACAGTGTCTGTTTACATTCATGAAGGATAACAGCCGTAGGACAGGAGTCCTAGAAGATCAATCAAAAGGAAACCCATCCATTTGTGATCTTTCCATGTTTCAGTAAAACCAATCATGAAGTCTCAACTGAAGTTATGATTACTAATTCATCAATTTATGTGACTAGGCGAAACACAAAATAGGGATGATTTGAAAGCTTCATTAATCTGTTTCACACTAACGTTCACAATCGGTAAGAAAATAGGAAGTGATCAACTTGCATGCACCAAAAACCCCAAGACAGAAATCTCGGGTATTCAGTTTCTTTTTCACAGGCATTGCTAGTTCAAAAACCAAAACTCAGGGAATACTGGCACTTAGAGGAAAAAAAAGTTTCCACTGTCATTTTAAAGTAAGCATTTAAGATAAAAGCTAACAGTTTGCATGGAACAAAAAAAAGGTAATGCTAAAACAAATGCTAATAATTTAGTATAATGTACAAAAATCACCACTTTTACTTAAGTATGCCTTAAGAAAAAAGTACAAATTGTATTTACATAATTATACACTTTGTCTTTGACTTCTTTTTCTTCTTTTTACCATCTTTGCTCATCTTTTCTTTATGTTTTCGAATTTCTCGAACTAATGTATAGAAGGCATCATCAACACCCTGAAATACATAAAAGAATTAAAATGTGAACACTTATCTATGGTGGTTCAAGGTACACAGATAATAGATTCCATCATTAAGGGAAACAAAATTAAGTATAAAGACACTTTACATTTTTCTTTGGACAGCTGTATACATCAGACTTTTAGCATTCGTGTGTCACTAAGTTGCTGAGGCTGGCCTCAAACCTGCAAACCTCCTGTCTCAGCCTCCTAAGTATTTGGATTACAGGCGAGTGCCACCACACCCAGCTTTTAGGATGCTTAAAATATTTTCTTCAGGGATATTTTGACAACATTATAAGTAGGAATCTGATTCTTTTTTTTTTTTTTTTTTTTTTTTGCGGTACCGGGGATTGAACGCAGGGGCGTTCTACCTCCGCGCTACGCCCCAGGCCCTATTTTTTATACTTTATTTTGAAACCGGGTCTCACGAAGTTGCGGAGGGCCTCACTAAGGATAGAGAGAGAAAGAGAGAGAGAGAGAGACAGCAAGAGAGCTGAGGCTGGCCACGAACCCGGATCCTCCGG
>PVJS01025830.1:0-27509 GCA_004027185.1 Glis glis
AGAGCTGAGGCTGGCCGCGAACCCGGATCCTCCGGTCTCCGCCTCCCAAAGTACTGGGATTACAAGTGTGCGCCACCACGCCCGGCCTAATATATATCTTTTTAAAGAAAACATAACGGACAAATAGACCTCCCAAGTAGAATTGCCATATAAAATTTGGAACTCACTGTTAAATTTGAAATCCAGATAAATAATGAGTAAATATTTAATAGGACACAATTTTAGGTCTCGTGCCATATGCAATTGGAATGTATTTTTATTTGCTAAATCTGACCTTATTCCTAAGGTCTACATATATCTTGACTTTGCTTTTTATTGTTTTCATGCATTTTAAAATGCTATACAATATGCAATCATAAACTTTTTAGAGCAGTGTTTTGCATGTTCTCAACACTTATACAAATATCATGC
This sequence comes from Glis glis, assembly GCA_004027185.1. Taxonomy (NCBI): domain Eukaryota; kingdom Metazoa; phylum Chordata; class Mammalia; order Rodentia; family Gliridae; genus Glis; species Glis glis. The sequence continues at coordinate 412 of PVJS01025830.1, forward strand.
ATTTTATTCTGCAATTGGCTTTTTAAACTAAACGCTATATTTTGAGGCTTATCTATATTGATAATTCAAGTTTTTTACTCATTTGAACTGGAGTTTTTCATTATTATGAACAAGATTAAAATTAATATGCTGATCCATTTCTTCCTTTCTTGTATATATATATGAGAGATTCTTTTAAATGTGGTTCTCAAGCACCACTAAACACTAGAATCCCTTGAGGAACCTTATAACATATTGAAACCAAAAAAATAACTAGAGCTTCTGACAAACCTGTCTGTAGTGTGGCTGGGGTTCTGGTGTCATGGTAAGAAGCACTGTTAGACTCTAGTGTTTATGTTTACAAATGAGTTTATGTTACAAATGGCTGGGTTAAAGGGCCTGTGAATCTTCTATAATACTGGATAATGTCATACTGGGCTCCAAACTGCTTTTACTAAATTGAAATCCATCAACTATGTATACAACTGCCCATTGTGATGCTTTCTAATTTTTGCAAATTTGGTAGCTAAAAGCAATAATCTTTGTGATTTTATTTTACTTTTCCTTAACTGGTAGTGGAATTGAGCATCATATCATATATTTATTGACCATTGAGATTTCTTCTTCTCTTATACACCCATTGAAAATCTTTGACTATTTACCAATAGGTTCTTTCAGTTATTGATGCTTAGAATTTATTATGAATGTTTAGAATTTATTATGTCTTATCATTCTTAATCTATTGTAGGCCTTGCAAATAACTTTTTCCAGTTCATGACTTGACTCCAAATTTTCCAAATATTATTTAATTGTGTCCTTTATCAAACAGAACTTGGAAATTTTTAATTTTTCATTTTATAGTTTTTGCTTTTTAAAATTTATTTAAGAAATTCTCCCCAACTCAAAAGTCAAAAATTCATTATCACACATTGTTTTTTCTGAAGGTTAAAATATTTTTAAGCCTTAAAAATTTTTAAGTGAAGCTGGGCGTGGTGGTGCATGCTTGTAATCCCAGTACTTGGGAGGCTGAGACAGGAGGATCACAGGTTTGCCACCAGCCTCAGCTACTTAGTGAGACCCTCTGCAACTTACAGTACCGGGAATTGAACCCAGGGGCATTCTACCTCCGCGCTACACCCCCGGCCCTATTTTTTATACTTTATTGTGAAACCGGGTCTCACGAAGTTGCTGAGGGCCTCACTAAGTAGAGAGAGAGAGAGCTGAGGCTGGCCGCGAACCCGGATCCTCCAGTCTCTGCCTCCCAAAGTACTGGGATTACAAGCGTGCGCCATCACGCCCAGCCTGGTCTTTCATTTCTGAATCTTAAGGGCAATTTATTTGTATTTTTATTCATTTGTTTATATGATATGATATCATGTCATATTTATTATATCATATCATATTATATAAATCTGACTTTCCTTAGTGATAAATTGTAATGATATTAGAAATATAACATATGATAATTATTTAGCACCTATCAAAGTTCCAGAAAATAGGTTAAAGTCATTGTTTACCTAAACTCTTAAAAATTCCATAATTTTTTTCCTATTTCCCTAATGTAAAAACACGGTTGAATGAAATTGAGTAGTTTTTTCAAAATCATCCACCTTGTACAACACCAGCAGCCGAGCATATCTCAGTGTAGAAACAGTGCTCTTTAAGCCCAGTGCCCTGTATTGCCATAGTTCATCGACTGCCTTTTCAGGGGTCTCGTTCAATAACTTTCACATGGGAAATCGTAGGGTATTTATTACATTGAATCTCACCACTTAACCCCTACTATCACTTTGATCTTACATAGACTATTTTGATATGATCATAAATGTGGGCTCTGAAGTCAACATTTGGAATGCTCCTGTGTCCTCATTATACTCTAGTATTTTAATCAGACTATGTTCCCAGTCTAATCACTAGTTCTTATGCCTCTTTCTCTCTCTCCCTTTTAGTGGACTCCAATTGTTTTGTAGATCTGAATTGACAGCAATTACATAAAGGATCCAGAAGACGATTAGCTTGGAAAGCTGAATTTTGTCAAGTTAATTACCAGTGGTGCACACTGACTTTGATTCATGAATATGGCTTTTAGTAGAGTACTTAAAGTGAGATGTTAATGAGTCAACACTAATTTTTTACAGTTTAATGGAAATGTCAAGGGGAGAGTTGCAGGGAAAGCACAGGCAAGAGGGACCCCGGTGTGCTTTGAAAGAATTACCAAATATAAAAGAAGCATTCATTTTAAAGAACTGTTTTCAGGCAACTTGATCATGAGATGAACACTCCCTTCCCTAACTGCTAGAGTGGCAATCAAATCAAGCATCAGTATTCTTGACAAACATGAAGATCAATTGAGAGATGCATTCTATCTTCCAGGTACACACTTCACAAATTGCATTAAATGGAACTTAAAAGTTAAAAGATAGGGTAGGAAAGAAAATGTATTCATTTTTAATTAATGTATTAAGTGTATGTTGATATATTAAAGACAATGTATTAAGTCTTAATATATTTAGAATTTATTATATGACTTTTGATCAAATTGAAAATATTCTACAATCTCTTCCGAGTTCAATGTTGAACAAACACAACTAGAGATAAAGACCCGCGATCGACCTAGATCCTTCATGAAGCTTTTTTTTTTTTTTTTTTTTTTTTTTTTTTTTTTTTTTTTTTTTTTTTGCGGTACCGGGGATTGAACGCAGGGCGTTCTACCTCTGTGCTATGCCTCTGGCCCTATTTTTTATACTTTATTTTGAAACCAGGTCTCACGAAGTTGTGGAGGGCCTCACTAAGGAGGGGGGGGAGAGAGAGAGAGAGAGAGAGCTGAGGCTGGCCGCGAACCCGGATCCTCCGGTCTCTGCCTCCCAAAGTACTGGGATTACAAGCGTGCGCCACCATGCCCGGCTCTTCATGAAGCTTTTTAAGCCTGCTGCCTTTTTTTGTCTCATGGTTCCAAAAATCTCTTGGACTTCCTCTCTGGTGAAGCATGACTTCCTTACCTGAATACTTTTGAGGATGCAGCGTAATAGGAAAACAGAAACCCTGCATTTTGCTGTCAAATTTTGACACTAAATATATTAGAATTTCTGAAAAATATCTGACTTTTATAGCGTATAAAGCATTCAAGTCTGAATGAACATTTCAGCCACTATTTTTTAGCTATCTGTTTATAACCAAAAAAAAAAAACACACAATACTGAAAAAATAAATGGAGCTTCATTTGGGTTTAAAAGCTCTTTGTTACTTAGTGAGACCTTGTTTCAAAAAAATAAATAAGGTTGGGGGTGTAGCTCAGAGGTAGAATGCCCCTGGATTCAATCATACACAAAGAAATAAAAATAAATAACTAAATATAAATTAATAAATACAAAGCTCTTTGTTACCAGGCAACACTGTATCCAAGAATGCTATATTTTGCATTTCAAAAACTGCAAATCAAGTGCGACATGAGCCAATAAAATATTATGACCAAATCCATCTATTTGTAGCATTCCTAAATGGCCTGTTGCTCCTGGTCAACTAGTCTACCTGTCTCCACTCAAAGCCCAAGTTCACAGCCAAGAGCTGCATCTCTTTTATAAACAGAATACAAAGGCTCCCAATCTTGCTAAAGATTACCATATCCATTCGAAAACTGGACAAATTGCTTAGTAAAAATAAATTAATTATAATTTTTAAGTTGAATTAAAATACACATACATTAACCCTATGAGTAAGGGCAAAGAATGTACGAAATACCTGCTGTATTCATTAGCATTATGTTGCCAAAAATTAGTATTGTGTTATTAAGAGGAATGTCAAAGAATGTTACTAAATCAAGGAGTCTTACATCAATTGAAATAATTTGACAGAAAGGATTTTTATAGAATTAACTCCTGTCAGCTTCTCCAAACATTTGGGCAAAAAAATTGTTGCAGGCAAATCATTAACACTCCAGTGCTTTTCTTTACCTTTTCCTCAATAGAGGCACTAACAGGATTTCTGAGCATTGTGTATTTCAATCTTCTTTTTCACTAAAGCCCATTACAGTCCATGGTGTTTCATGCTCCTCTCTGCACTAGAGAAGAAAATAATTCAACCACAATGCTGCAGTACAGTTTTCCTGGCAGCCCACCAACCTGGTCTACATAACCATTTGATATCTTCAAGGACTCTATTTTAGAAATTTGAGAATTTTGGATGATGAATCAGTAAAAGGTAATGATGTAATTTTATAAGCCACTATTATGGATTAAAATATCATGTTGAAATTCTATTCTAAACGTTTGGACAGGAATGTTCTCTTGATAGTGTATATCTTCTTTTATCCTTGGATTTTCCATTATTCTTCATTTCTCATTCTTTATGAAATTTAATTGGAAATTTTCAAAGACAGTCAGGAAGTTGACATAACATCTTTTTGCAATATCTCATCAGATACTCCACATACTGAATACATTAGGGTAAAATAATTGCCTGAATTAAACATGATAGGCTTGAAACTGCTTTATTACTTCCTTATGGAGGATTAAATAATGATCAGTTTCCCTAACTCTCCTCATTTGCAATGTAAAACTTCCTATTTTATAGTTTTCCATGCACCAAGAATACAATGATTACAAGTGTTTGTAGTTTAGTGGAAGATTACAAAGTAATACATGTGTGTTATATGTTCACTCTGTTCCTTTATTGGAATCTAATTAGACAATTTAAAACATTCATAATCCCCCCCACTCAGAGAAAGCCACAGTTAAAATATTGGGATATGTAAGAATGTTTTTGTACTTTTTAGGTTGGATTAAATGAATTCATTATTTTTATAAATTAAAAATGGTCAATAACAGTAAATTTATACAGCTCAACCTAATCGATATATCCACTGCTTTAGTAAACTACAATCCTCTAGAGTTTCATATTTTCTATAAGTAGTCCTAATAGTGCTACATTGTATGTTCAAACACCTAAATATTTATGCACATCTTTCATTCTTCTCCTAAGAAAAATTTTCTCTTTATTTTTTATACATTTATTGGTGCATTATAGTTTCACATTATAATGTAGTTCATAGTGATACTGACACACAGGCACACAGGCAAATATCTAATACCTACCTACATGCCTTTTAACAATTTTTTAATCTTATTTTCATATTGTATGCAGGACACTTGGCTCAGCTTATAGTTTCCATTTCAATTTGACTTGCAATGTTTTGAGCCTAAATGGCTGCTTTATCCATTTTCCCATGGTTTTCTATTAACTATGAAGTAAATTTTGCTCACCTAATTTTTACTTAAAAACTTTCACTTCATCCACATGTTTTGCCTTTTAAAAAAACAGAATTGCTATAGCATTTTTTATTCTTATGGGACATAGCATCCAAAACATATTTACTCCATCATTCCCAACATAATATATTGTTTTTTTCTTTATTTTCCTCTTAGTTTTGCCAAGGTTTGGTCTGTATCATTGACCTTACCAAAGAAGAAATACTGAGTTAACAATGGAATTTCCCTTTTTTTTCCCTCTAATTTTTAAATTCCAGCTTTGGCTTTTTGGTAGATTTCATTCTTTGTTTTCTTACTCTCTAATTTTTGCTTTGCTTACTGCTTAGTTTACTGATTTTTAGTCTTTATTACGTAAAGTAATTTTCTTCTGAGTATAGTTCAGGCCTATTCCCTAATTTTACTTGTTCATTTTTCTCTGTTATTTTACAAGCATGATATCATAGCAGAATTGAGTCTATTTTTCTTAGAGTCAATTAAGAGAGTCCTTATCTCTAATGTAAAATTGGTTGGTTTGGCAAACATTGTGAGAGTTTCGAACCACTCCAAATCCCCTTTATCATCTAACTTTTGTTCCTATAGAAAGTAGACACTAGGATTTTCAACAAATTCTCAAAAATAGGATCTGGTTCTAACCAATGAGATATGAAGAGAAGACACTGGATGGTACTACCAGGAAAGCTCTATCAGAAGTCTTAGCTTATCCATAATGACTGGTTTATCTCTTTTATCTTTTGCTCTTTCCCTGTCCCTGCCTAGAATGTGGTCATCTGCCCAAAGGTTCAGTACTTGGCTTCAACATAAAGATGAAAACATGCTCCTGCCATTGAAGGGAGAAAGAGCAGACATACTTATGGATATCCTGGAGCTGATACATAGGTCTAAACTGCCTGCCCCTGGACTTCTTCTTTCATGAGAAACTTAAAGCCTTTTCTTCTTTAAACCACATTTATCAGACTTTCTTTCTTGTAGCTAGAATTAATTTTTTTGGAATTCTCCTTTATATACTTTTATTGGTACATTATAATTATACATCATAATGAGGTTCATAGTGATAGAAACACACATGCACACAGAACTTGGTGTGTTTCCCTCCAGATCCCACCCTCTTCCCTGCACCTCCCTGTACATATTATTAAAATTGGTATTGATAACTTTTAAGAGGTGGAGTATAATGGTTTGGATTTAAATGCCCCCCTCCAGCCCTCACGAAAACAAGGTAGCAATGTTGGAAGTGGGGTTTGGTTGCTAAGGAGGGGTCCCTGGAAGGGTAGGTTTGGGGATTATAGAAGATCTCTCGTCCCCTGCTCATTCTCTTGTTTCTGGCTTCCACAATGTGAGCAGAGCCTTGTGCTCTCCTCTCTGCTTCCCACTGCCATACCCTGAGCTATGTAGATTGGGCCTTACATGGACTGACCTCTAAATCTCCAAGAACTGTGAGCAAATAAATCTTCCTTCCTCTAAGTTGTGTGGTCACTTGTTTTAGATTACAGCAGTTAGAATGTTGACCGAGGCATAGTTAGTGGGATTGCAAATTAGTGCAACCACTTTGGAAAACAGTGTGGAGGATCCTCAGAAGAATGGGAATGAACCTACCATTTGACCCAGCAATACCACTTCTAGTCATCTACCCAAAAGAATAGAAACCAAACGACCAGATTAATGCATGTGTATCTATGTTTATAGCTGCACAATTCACAATTGCCAAACTTTGGAACCAGCCAAGGTGTCCATCGACAGATGAATGGATCACAAAACTATGGGATATGTACACAATGGAATTTTATGCAGCCACAAAGAAGAACAAAATTACATCATTTGCAGGGAAATGGAGGGCACTGGAGAACATTATGCTAAGTGAAATTAGTAAATCACAAAGAGTGAAAAGTCGGATGTTCTCCCTAATATGTGGAAGCTAGGGAGAATGGGACTTAGAAGGGACTCCAGACAAAGGAGAAAACTTTAATTGAGCAAAGAAGGTGACCTAACTGAGGGAGATGGGAGGGGGGAAGAGGGAAATTCACTAATGCACATGATGTGTATACACAAACTTATCAGAGTCGATCACTATGCTGAACATGGAAAGGAGGGAAGGGGGAGGGAATGGGGTGGGATTTGAGGGAGGGCTAAATGAGCAATGTGTGCATGCATGCTTAATAAATGTAATAAATAAAAAAGAAAAAAGAAATTAAATAGCATAAAAAAAGAAAAGTACTGAAGAATGTTAGGGGGAATTTGGTCATGTAATTAGGCCTCTGTGTTTGATAATTGGCACTTACTAAAGTTAGGCTCCTACCCTTCCACAAAATCTGAAAGGGTGCCATCTTCTTTGGTCACCATATTTCAAATGGATGGCTCCCAGGCCCTTGGGAAAAATATTCCTGGATTGTAAAATTGGAAATAAAATGGGAAAAGATTTATGTACATCTCAAAGGGGCAGAGAAAGAATTTGCAGTTGTAAGTTCTCTAAAGTAAATCCTCTAAGAAAAGAGAGATCAGAGGTGTAGACTCAGGAAGAAGTCTACCTAAAATTTGTCAAGGTAAGTGAATCTTAAGTCTATCTTGGTCACATATCACTAGTCCTTTGTCATTATAGTGTCCTCGTACTTTTTCTGAGTTCCAGGACAATTTCCTGAACTTGTAATCCATATTACTGATAGGATGAAATTCCATCAATGGTCTCTGTTTTCATTCAGGTCTTAAATTTGGCAATTGGGTTTTTCATTCCATAAAATCTCTCATTTCAGATCAGTTTCTTATCATATTTGCATTCTACCTTAATTGGAAAGTTTGTCCTTGATTTATATATATATATATATATTTTTTTTTTTTTTTGTGGTACTAGGGATTGAACGCAGGGGCGTTCTACGTCCACGCTACACCCCTGGCCCTATTTTTTTATTCTTTATTTTGAAACCGGGTCTCATGAAGTTGTGGAGGGACTCACTAAGGAGAGAGAGAGAGAAAGAGAGACAGGGAGAGAGAGCGAGAGAGCTGAGGCTGGCCGCGAACCCAGATCCTCCGGTCTCTGCCTCCCAAAGTATTGGGATTACAAGCGTGTGCCACTACGCCCGGCTATCCTTGATTTATATTTTTATACCAACATTTCTAAAATCTCTTATCATGTGTTGTAGTAATAAATGCATAATAATATACTGTCTTATTTTTTAAAATATTATCAGCTTTTGAACTAAAGTAAGTGCTCTCCCCCTTTTTTTTTCTCCTGATCACAGAGGATAGTCTGTGCATTTTCAATCCCGAGTGTCAAGATGGGTTCTGCCAAAAAACTGGTGTGTCTTTCCAAATCTTTCTAGTACAGAGAAAGGAGAAGGGAGTAGTTTTCAATTATTTTGTTGTCATTTTGCTAAGCAGGAGATCCAGTAGCCTGGGGTGGTGATGAAGAGAAATTAAGCCAAGCTGGAAGGAGTCAGGACAGAGTCTGTCAATATTAAAGATGAGTTTTCTTTCTTTTTTTTTCTGTTTTTTTGCAGAAGCCAGTAGTTGGCTGAGCCAAGCTTCTATTCTATGCTTGAAAGATACTTTTATTGAAATCCAAGGATAGCAGTAATGTCCTCTCTTTGTTCCTCAAATATTCCAGGATCTTTCTACATATGGATTTATTTTCAGTCCTGGGGATCAAACTCCAGGTCTTGCACTTGCTAGGCAAGTCCTCTTCCACTGAGTTACATCCCCACATCCCCAGCTCAACACATGCTTTTAAGGGGAAAGATTAGCAAAGTTCTACTAGTGAGCAGGGCCAACTTATCCACGAGGCCAGTACAGTAGGCATAGTGACTAGGATCTGTGTTACTTTTAGAGTTCACAAAAATGTTTTAATGTTTTCAAACTAGAAGAAAAAGTAAATCTAATAATGATGAACATATATATATATATATATATATATATATATATATATATAATGAATCTTTCCTACATTATACTCTTTAGGCCAAGAAAGAATAAAACTTATAATTTTTTTAATGGAGGAAGAGGTCCATGAAGGTAGAAGCGTAGGGTTTTTGAATGTCACCATGGGACTCTGCTAGAATCTCTTCCACATCCTGGTGAGATGAGCCACTTTAAAACATATAGAGATTCTTGGTCCCACTTGTAGTTCCTTCAACATAGTATGATTTCCTTATATCTAGCAGAAATACATCAAGGTTCCTAGCTGGAATATCATCTATCCCCATATTACCTCCATGCTTATACTCGGTTGCTTTTTACAGTAAGATATGTACAGGGTAAAGGGTCCAAACATCTTATGTGTGTATTGAATAACATAGCTATAAAATTTGCAGCTACCCAGGAGTAGGTAGTTGTTGTAGGATAGAAGAAATAGGTGAAAAATATAACTTTAATATAAAAACTTGGTGCTAAAGTTCCTCATATCATTACTCAATAGACCAGTTCTCTTTCCCAGGCCTGTCTCTCTTAAATTTGTGGGAAATCAGTAAATCTTAAAGTTAACAACAACAACAAAAACTCTAATTTCCCTGTGCACTGTTAACAAGACAGGTATGATATCCTGAGAAACCTATACTTTAGGGGACTTTTCAGCTATCTATTGATCAAATATTTGATCAAACAATTGATCAAATAATGTGATCCTGAGGATGACAGACCACCAGAAACCACCTTGTGACCAAAGGACTGAAGTCATTCTCATACACACTCTTCACCAAGTTTCCTATAGCAGAAGAGCCCTGCACCCCCATAGATGTGCCTCTATTACTCTTAGGGTGGCCTGCATTTTTCCTTGAATGTGTATTTCTTACTTTCCTAAATAACTCTATGTCTTTGATTGGTATGTGCTAAAATTCTTTTCCTTTCTGTCAAATAAGCCCAGGACCCTGCCAATTCTGAGTTGAGGAATCAACACTTCTCCCATAACAATTCCATTAATAATTCCATCAAGTGTTTCATTAAGATAAAGTGCTTTAAAACACAAATCTGATAACAAGCATATACTTTTTCAAGGCTCAAAATACACTCAGCCAAACCATATGTATATACCTATCTTCTATTCAGTTCCAATTTCCTCCACTTTCTAGAAAGATTCTGGAAGTTACCTCTGGAAGTCTCATGTGAATCAGCCAAGAGGCTTCCGCATTAGTTAATGTGGAGGCATAAATCCTTGGAGAATGACCTGTTCACTGGACAACTGCTTTAGTTATTAGAGATGACATCTTTAAAAATTATGGAGCAATGTAGCCTATCAACTGGAAATCTAAAATGCAATGGAATAACTCTCATGAATAGCTAAGAATTAATTATGTATAATTCTATGGCCTAATAGTATCCTCGTCCACTGGCCCTGGATGGGAATGCCTTCATAACAGGTAAAACTTAGTATACGCTTCCTAACTGCCAGGCACCCTCCAGTACTCTCTATGGTAACTATTTTTATTAGTATTCTACAGATAATAAAGCAGTCTTAGAGATTTTAAGGAACTTCCCTAAAGTCATATCTAGCAAGAGCAGAAATGAAAGTCAACCAAATTCTATCTGGATCTTTCCTTTTAATTTATTATACCACTCTATTCTCAAAACAACTTTCTTTTAGATAAAAAAAAAATACACTTGGTGAAGGGCTTCAGTGCATGTACAAAAGTTTCCTTAGAGACTGTGGTTTGGTTTTATTTCACTAAGACATAAATTCAAAGATGCTTAGAAAAGAGGAAGCAAGCTCTATTATTCTCTAAAACCTTTTATACCACTAGACTTATTCTAAACTAAAACTACATTTTTATAATAAAAATTCACACCATATATTTATAGTTTTATGTTGTATATGTGTCTGTTTGTCAATTGACAGACACTCAGTAGCTATACTTGACTATGTGTCTAAGAGCAGTGTTTCCTGTCACACACCTCAACAAACTATAAGATGTTTGAGGACAATATATCTAATATAGCCTAAGTCTCTTCCCAAAGATCAAGAGGCCGGATGCATTTTGGACCCATATATTTAAATTTTTTTTGAAAAATTGGAAGGATATATACATGTCTAGAGTAACAACATAGGATCAAGATATCATTATTTCTGCCAAAATAATGATTATTCATATCAGGTAGAATAAATAAGGTATAAATTGCTTTAATTCAGTTCAAAACAATGCTTGCTAGTAAGTGAATTCAAACCAAGATCAGGTTTTGGCATCAGTTGAGTCCCAAAACTCCATGTTTAGTTCAAATTCCAAAATTACAGTAAAGAAAAGGTGGACCTGTCCTTCATTCATATCCTGTGGAGTTCCACCATGAGGTATTTGTTAGTTGATGGAGAATTCTGATTTTCTTCACAGCTTGAATTAATGTAGCACACTCCAATTCAGCACATCGCATCCTTTATAATGAATTACAAAAATGAATCTATTACGTTTTGAGGTTGAAAAGCAAAATCAAATTTTTCTTCGGTGTGTCTTTTTGGCAATGAAAATAAGATGCTATTTTCAGGGCTCCGTATATAACATAAAGAATTTTAAAAGCTAGTTAAAGGATCCCACATGAAAGAAGTAGACGCCAGTTCTGAGTGTTTTTATAATCATCATCCAAGCGGCTTAATTGACATTTGGGGACAGGGAACGTTATAGGAGACATGAAAAATTAAGTGCTTTCAATTACTGTGAAGGAGGACTGAGATACAGAGTGTGTACCCTTCATGTGAGCACTGTTATCTGAAGCATGATTCTGATGAGTGAAGGTACCTAGGTGAACTGGGATGCTTGCGATTTGGAAAACAGAAAAGAGAGGATCAACTAATGCCGTTAGCTCTTTTCTCAAAGGGCACAAATGTATTTTCTTTATATTTTACACAATCATAGCTGGATTTCAGTTCAAATAACCCAACAGTATTTTCTTTTAAAAAAGTATTTGATTGCACATAAGCAAAAAAAAAAAAACATTTCTGTTATGGTCTTTAATTTTTCAAAGGATTTTATAATAGGATTCAATTATCTGGCAACCACATTGCCCTTGCATTCCAGAATAAGATTCAGCTCTCAAAAGCACAAAACAAATAGTCACACAAACTAAATGGTATTTGATTCTGTGCCCTAATACACACACACACACACACACACACACACACACACACACACAAAACCTGTGAGTTGTGTACTAACCTATTACTTATATGGAGATTTATTTGTAGTATTTAATAATAAAATAAGCATACAAAAGAGCTAATGGAGAAGAGATCAAATTACTCCTTATAAATATGCTTTCCTAAACATATGCTTTTGTTTTTTTTTTTTTTTTTGTGGTACCGGGGATTGAACCCAGGGGCGTTCTACCTCCATGCTACGCCCCCGGCCCTATTTTTTTATACTTTATTTTGAGACCGGGTCTCACGAAGTTGCGGAGGGCCTCACTAAGTAGAGAGAGAGAGAGAGAGAGACAGGGGGAGAGAGAGAGAGAGAGAGAGAGCGTGCGCGCATGCGCGAGCCAAGGCTGGCCGCGAACCCGGATCCTCCGGTCTCTGCCTCCCAAAGTACTGGGATTACAAGCGTGCGCCACTACGCCCGGCAAACATATGCTTTTGAAATAGACATACTCTAGAGTTAAACGTAAGTAGGAAAAAGTATAGTGGATTCATAAGTAGACTCGTCTAGAAAGCCACATTGCTGAATGAGAGAGTATTAGGACCAGCTAGGCCCATCTTTTAATAATAATCTACAACATTAGCTGTTACTGACTCATAGTAAATATTTAATAAATACTTGTTTTGTTGCCTAAGATTTGCAGTTACGTAATGAACATATTATGTACTTCATCTGAACCATGCAAGAGAGTACTAAATAAAAATGATATATTTTATGGATCTCGAAGCACAATGAGTTCCACAATTAAACATGGAATATGTTCAACATTCTAGTACTGATTCCAAGTTGAATGCCCCTTTCAATAAATGTCAATGTTTCCTTTGTTTTACCTGTAATATTTAGTAACCCTATTTTATATGGCAGATGATCAAATTAAGAAGGTGATTATATTATATTATACTAGAAGTTGATTATAAAATAGCTTAGGAATTATATGGCAAATTATTGAACTAAAAGAATTTTATGGTGGTATACATAATACTTTTTTTTTAATTGCCATGTCTGATAATAAAACTATTCTCAATTTTAAATCATAACAACTATTAGTTCATTATCCCATTGTATTTACATATTGATAATTTATTTAATATTCTCTCATATTATTTGAAAAGAATATTTATAAATATGCATTATTCCTTTTAATGAATCAGCAGCAACTATTTTTTTTTTACGGTACGGGGGATTGAACGCAGGGGCGTTCTACCTCCGCGCTACACCCCCGGCCCTATTTTTTATACTTTATTTTGAAACCGGGTCTCACGAAGCAGCAACTATTAACTTCCACCTCGAGCACATTATTTCTAACTGAATGAGTAACAGTTGGGTCCTCCACGGATAAGCAACAATATAATTCACTTTAATTGTCCAGTATTAAAAAGTTTTGTACTTTAAAAATAGGCAGGTAATCAAACAATACTGATCTCAAATAGCCTCTATGAAGAGATTTAAAACCTCACACCATCCAACAGAAGGAAAATAAAATTCAATAGGCACCTTTGGAAAATTTGCTTTGATGGAAAGAAATCCCAAATTTTCATCATATGGACAACCAGAACCCAGAAACACACAAAACAGCCCTTTCAAATAAAAATAACAGTAGAGCCTGGGAAATTTTTGAAGAACAGGTGCAAAGCCCATCAGATGTGAGTTCGAATCCCAGCCCTAACAGTTCCTGACTCTAACCTTATAACTCCCCTTGGCTTCCATTTCTCTCTCTGGGAAGAGGGGATAATCATTGCTATGTCCTTCTGGGTTCCTTTATCGTAGAAGGCACCAAAAAAACTTTCAAAAACCCCAGGAGTATCTTTAAAATTGTCCAGTATGTTCATGGTTTCAAATGAGAATGCCTATTGTTTAAAGAGAGATCCATCATATGGGATTAAAAAAAAACAGAGTTAATAGTCCCAATTCCACACGAAAACATAAATAAGCTACTGAGAAAAATTAAAGTGAATCTATTGTACGTATAAATCACTCTATTAAAAATTTAGAATCCTTCTGAAAGACAAAATATTCCTATTTACAAAGAAATCCCACTTAGTCGCTTTAAAGTTGATTAAATATTGACATTACAGACCTAAATATGACAAAACTAATTTTACAAAAAATTCATGGATGCAATTACTTTACAAGAGACCTCTATTTTGCTGAAGAAATACTAAAAGGAGATCCCTCCCATCCACTAAGTACATGATATTTACAGGAGCAGTTTTCTTTCTAATGGTGTTTGTGATTCTAAAGCTTCAACTTAAGCCAAGGCAAGAAAACATAACTAATTTTTATAAAGAGATAGGAAACTATTTTCCTTATGAGGTTATAATGTTCCTTCAATAGAACTGACTTGAAACAAAAGAAATAAAGTACATTTAAGGTGATTTTATATTTATGCTTTAAGATTTTTTTGGGGGGGGAGTAATGAGAATTGAGCCCAGGGGCATTTTACCTCTGATCTACCCTCCCTGCCCTTTTTAGTTTTTATTTGAAACAGGATCTTGCTAAGTTACTGAAGGTATTGCTAAATTGCTGAAACTGGCCTTTAACCTAACGATCCTCCTGTTTCAGCCTCCCTAGTACTTGGATTATAGGCATGTGCCACTGCACCCGGCTCTGATGATTTTATATTTATGAATGCTGTCACCCAGTTGATGAACAGAAATTTTCTTTTTAAATGATAATTTGCATGATTAAGGCTTAGGTTAGAATTTGAAGCAAGAGAAATTTTTAAGTTGGAAAACCAATACATACAAAGAATACAATAACTTTACTATAACATTGCTCTAAGCTCTTTATATGAAAATAGTTCAATATTCATTTTAGTCTAGTTTATGGATTATTTGTTTTAACTGAATGAATGTCCTTTATTGATTGTATTATTTACATCTACATGTAGGTAAAATAAATAATTGCTTTCATACAAAGTTTCACATGTTTTTGTTTTGTTTTGTTTTCAGAACTGGCAATTGAACCCAGGGGCATTCTACCTCCGAGTACACCCCCAGCCCTATTTTTTATTCTTTATTTTTGAAACAGGGTTTCAGTAAGTGGCGGAGGGCCTCACTAAGTAGCTGAGGCTGGCCGCAAACCTGCGATCCTCCTGTCTCAAGCTCCCAAGTACTGGGATTACAAGCGTGCACCACCACACCTAGCATTCATCTGTGTTTAGCTCAATAAAAATAACTTAAAATCAAAGATAGTAAGGTGGGAAATCTAAATCAAGCTTTTGTTTATACCAGGTCCAGATGTTGATCCCAAGCTCCAGCGGTTACTGGGTCAATGACCTTGAGTGAGTTATTTCCCCTCTCTGAGCTTTCCTAAAGTAGGGAGAAAAAATAACTTTTCTGTCTAGGTATGAGGATTACATAAAACATATGTAAAAAGCTCCATACACACCTAAAAGTCCATAAACCATATTTTCTTTTACCTTATCACTCTGAAAGGATGTTGTAAAGATTAAATCAGATTATAAAACATCGAAAGGAGCTTTTGTAATAGTAAACTTTAAAGCATTATTAATATGTTGTATATGGGAGCAGATTATATTTTTATGTTTTCAAGTGGATTAATTTCTACGTGTGCTACCTATCATTAAAAAAAAGAGAAAAACTAACATTTCTAGTGTTCCCTTTGAAGTTCACGGAAGTGTACCCTCATCTCGTCCCTATGACCATGTGAAGAGATCATAGATGGTTTTCAGTTATAATTATGGCAAAAATTGTTGCCATATGCTGAATCTACTTATCTTCCCTTCCACTGCAGGCTAAAGCAATGAGTTCCAGATATGTTTGTAAGGGAAGTTAATGTCTCAGTCTCTAGATGTATGCATATTTGCCCATATCCAACACCAAGGTGCTATAGGTGAAGCGTCACTCATCATGTGTATTGTGTCTATATTCTAGCTAAAGTCTACTACATTGCTCCTTGTAGGACACTTTCAGCATTTATTAGAGGTTATTTGTTATTCCAAGATAGTTAGATTTGCTAAAACAGACAAATAAATAAAAGCAAAGAAGGAGAAGGAGAGGGAGGGAGGAGAGAGGGTGAGAGTGTAAGCAAGAGTACCCTACCCCTGCAAGGAAATGGAGAAGGAGCGAAGCTACTTTGTGAGTTTATGTGAGGCCCAGAAACAATATTTATAGAATGCTTTGTGTACTACTGCAACTAACATATGGAAAGCAGATGTCAAGAAATGGTAGCATCTTCCTTTCTGCACTTCTCAACTGTGCTCATCAACCATTTTCCCTGATCCATCCTGATCTATATAACCAATTAAGTTTGCATGCTTGCATGGTAAGGCCCAGGCAATGGAGTTGCTAAATTACCCAGGCGATCTCAATATACAGCTACCTTTGTAAACCTGATTTCAAAATACTAGAAATACCTGTAGAATTTAATCCTTAATCTCAAAGGTGCATTTAGTAGTTATTTGTCATGGCAAATTACTTTTAGCCCCATAGTATCTCATTGCTAGACTAAACACAGTTTGAAATTAGTTAATGAGAAAGCATCAGGACTGCTCCACTAGCTCCCCACAGACTTGACTGTAATAAAAACTTAAGACTCTAATAGATTCATTTCTTAAAAGCAACAGGAATATCAATATTTTCTCCAACACAAGAGTAATCAAAACAGGTCCTGGAAGATTATTTATGTTGTTTTTTAACAGTAAGGAAAAAAATGCATCAATAATGTTAAGGCAAGGAGTCCTGCTAATGTAGCATCATTCGATACATAAACTAAGCTGTTTTGTTCTTTTTTTCCCATTAGTTAGTATTTTTGGTGTGGTCATCATTTGCTGAAGGTAAGAGTTACCAGTTAACAAAGAGGCATTGGAACCACAGGCATTCAGGCAGTGCTCCCCAATGGGTGGTTCTCAAAAAGGCAGCATTAGAGTCACTCAGGAGCTTGTTAAAATGTAAATTATCAAGCACCACTCCAAGCCTACTGAATCAGAATCTTTGAGAGTGGGTCCAAGGAATCTGTTTCAACTAACTATTCCAGTGATACTTAATGTACATTCATGGTTGAGAATCACTGGCTTAGCAAGTAGCTAACACAAATGAAACTCAGTCCTTAATCCTTGGTGTTATGTATTCTTATCTCATTCCTTTCTGCGTCTGCCTTTTCATTTTCCACAAAAATGCTTACAAAATAATTTCCATGCAGAGGGAGTTTCATCAGTCAGCTGCAAAATGACCATGCGGACTTGAGGTTCTAGTCTGAGAGGATCAATATTTACTTCTTTTATAAAAACAAAATACTTTCCGGCCATTTTTGAATGGTTCACATACGGAATGTAGAGTTGAATATTGCAGTCATGTTCTCTTTCAGCAAGTCCTGAGGCAATCAGAATAAAATCCAAAAGTAGCGAAAGCTGCAGAATATTAACATGGTATGCTCGCTCTTAGCTCACTGAAATAAAATCCTGCATTTTGGTTGCTTTACAATGAATGCCTAAAGGAATTAATATTAAATAGAGTTCTTGAAAACCTCAACATCTTGTAAAGTAACCATTTCAAAATTCAAGAATTAAATAAATAAAAGTCCAGAAGAAAGCTGCCATGAGCGGAGCAGCTTTCCTCGGACACTCCCTGCCTACATGTTTCTGCCTGGGAACCTGCTGATCTTGGATTGAACCTCTGACCCCATAAGCCAAATAAAACTATTCTGGTTTTTGTTAGGTATTTTGGTTACAGCAAAGAAAAGCTGACTAATCTAGGTACTCATAGGTTTTAAGAGGAATTTTAGTGAGTCAGTAAAATGCAGTTTTAATAGAGTTCCTGGGATAGAAACCAGATTTCAGAGGTTAAATAATGAATTCAAGAAAAAGAATGAAGTAGGCATAGATGAATGTTTAAAGAAATTTGGCTGCAAAAGAGAAAAGGGAGAAATGACTTGAGTTATGGGACAGGGGAGGGAAGATTTTGAGGAGTACTTTTGCTTTTGTTTTGTTTTGTGGTACTAGGGATTGAACCCAGGGGCATTCTGCCTCTGAGCTACACCCCCGGCCCTACCTTATTTTTTTGTTTTGTTTTGAAACAGGGTCTCACTAAGTTGCAGAGGGCCTCACTCAGTTGTTGAGAATGATCGAGAACCTATGATCCTCCTATATCAGCCTCCCAAGTACAAGGACTACAGGCGTGTACCACCACTCCCCACTTGAGGAGTGTTTTCGTTTAATTTTTTTTTCTGCATTGTTTTTAAGATGAAATGCAACTAGGGACACTTAAATGATATTGAGAAACTAGTTGAGAGGTGGGAGTTGAAAATCTAAGAAAGAAGGGATGATGGAGGTCTCTAAAAATGTGGCAGGATGTAGGTCAGGACTTGAGAGGAGAAAGAAGACTGAGACGGAAATTAGATTTCCTCTTCCACTATAATAAATTGGAAGGATAGAACATTTTTTTTTTTTTTGCGGTACCGGGGATTGAACGCAGGGGCGTTCTACCTCCGCTCTACACCCCCGGCCCTATTTTTTATACTTTATTTTGAAACTGGGTCTCACGAAGTTGCGGAGGGCCTCACTAAGTAGAGAGAGAGAGAGAGAGTGAGAGCTGAGGCTGGCCGCGAACCCGGATCCTCTGGTCTCCGCCTCCGGAAGGATAGAACATATTTTGAAACTACTGATTAGTAATTCTGAAAAAGGAAAGACATTGTGAAATAAAAAGTAGCTGGGAAAGTTAGTAGAAAAACATTACTGAAAAATTTGAAGGCAGGAGAATGACAGAGTTGAGAGGGAAAAATTGTAATTTCTGGGGCGGAAACGAGAAAGTAGGAGAGCAAGTTTCCCTTCATATTGTAGAAAAGTGAGATCTAGAACAGCAGTAGAGAAAGTATGATTAGGAAAAAGCAAGAATCCTTCTCTAATGGGTTTAAAGGACAGTTGCAGGCCAGGCGTGGTGGCGCACGCTAGTAATCCCAGTACTTTGGGAGGCGGAGACCCGAGGATCCGGGTTCGCAGCCAGCCTCAGCTCTCTCTCTCTCTCTCTCTCTCTCTCTCTCTCTCTCTCCTTAGTGAGGCCCTCCTCAACTTCGTGAGACCCGGTTTCAAAATAAAGGATAAAAAATAGGGCTGGGGATGTAGCGCGGAGGTAGAACGCCCCTGGGTTCAATCCCCGGTACCGCAAAAAAAAAAAAAAAAAAAAAAGAGGACAGTTGCAGAGATAAAGGCACAATGAGGTAAAGCCAAATTTAATTAAATAAGGCATTCTACCTTCCAGTGATATTTTTAGTACTCTGAATGTTAGTGTTATCTTCCAAAATATGTTCAGAAAATGTGTGGAAATTGGCTAGATTCCAAATTCCAAAATAGAAGTAATTAGCTTACATGTGACTAACATTAAGAAATCTAAAAGGTAAATAAAATAAATGTTGAGACCAGAAAGATTGTCTCTTTACCTGCATATTAGCAAGAAGGAAATTGATTTGTTCTGCAATATTATTTTTAGAAATACAAGGACAATTATCAATAGATATTATTTGTAGTAAAACTTTAATATTGTTTCATAGGTACTCAAGAAAGAGTTTAATTAAATAGCAATCACTATGCTCTTATCTACCACCTTATCTCAGAGAACTCTGGAAATTTTCAGTATATTGCTAGAAACCAAAGGTGAATGGGAAAATGTTAATAAAAAATCTTAGCCAGGCCTGGTGGCGCACGCTTGTAATCCCAGTACTTTGGGAGGCGGAGACTGGAGGATCCGGGTTCACGGCCAGCCTCAGCTCTCTCGTTCTCTCTCTCTCCCTGTCTCTCTGTCTCTCTGTCTCTCTCTCTCTCCTTAGTGAGGCCCTCCGCAACTTCATGAGACGCGGTTTCAAAATAAAGTATAAAAAATAGGGCCGGGAGCGTAGCGCGGAGGTAGAACGCCCCTGCATTCAATCCCCGGTACCACAAAATAAACAAATAAATAAATAAACAGGGTGGTGTTCTCAGCCATGACTAGGGATGAAATGCAAAGTCCAGGACATCTGTAAATTTTTCCGTGATTTTTAGAAAGATATGTATGTCTTAGCAAAATCAAGTTCTCAAAGAAGCTGTGTAAAAAAATTAATATGGAAATATATCACTCAGTAATTTAATTCTTTCTATAAATTACTTAGGGGGAATTTTAAAACATAGCTAACTGCAAAATGAAGCCAATAATGAAATTATTAGAGCTTATTAAAAGAGATGAGTTGGAAAATAGGACTAACAATTTTATAGCAAGTTTTCTTATCAAGAGTGATCTACATGTGCTTTTTTTTAACCTAGACTTCATTTTCTTCACATTCTGAGATTTCCAAAGTTGTCTTAGACCTAGTATCTTCCTTTTACTTCATTAAATCCTAAACAAAAACATTGTATGAAATCTGATTAAATCAATGCCTTGCTTGGAACCATTACTCCAGGGGTAAGAAACATGCTCTTTAATACTTTAAAAGGATTTTCTTCATCTGCTATTCTGTCTTCTTCAGCCACATACCTTGCTACTGTATAATTTATACACTAGCAATATTAGATTTTTTTGGTTACTTGAACCAACTATGCCTCTTTGCTTTGATGCTTTTGTTTGTCTTTGGCCTAGAACATTCACCTAATATGATAACTCTGCTTCCAACAAAGCACTCATCCAGTTTCAGGGTTTTTTTTTTAATCTATTTTCATTCTTAGAAGCCTCCTGAAGGCAGTAGGAAGTTTGACTTATTTCTTACTATTTCTCCAGATCTACAATGATTACCACATAGTAGGTCTGTGTTCCAGTAACATTCTCTCTCTCTCTCTCTCTCTCTCTCTAAGATCAGGAATGAGACAAGTATGTCAAGTTATCTCTAGTTTTATTCAGCATTGCACTAAAAGTCCTAGCTGATACAAAGGCATTATTTTAAGAAGCTATATGGAATATAAAGGAAAAATTAAATTCATTATTCTCTGATATGATTGAGTACCTAGAAAATTAAAAACAAAACTTACCAACAGAGAAATCATTAGTATTGACTAGTGAGTTTTCAAGTCTGTATGGGGCAACATATAAAAATAAATTTTATTAAGTAAAAACAGAAACTAAATTTAGAAATTATAATACTTATAGCTATATAAAAGAAAATACCTAATAATCAATCTGTCAAATTTTTTAAATGGCTAAATAATGTGGCAAAAGTCATGATCATAAATTGAAAGACTCAGTTTTTTAAAATGTCAATTATCCTCAAATTAATTTATAGACTCAATGCCATCCTATCAAAATTCCAACACAAATTTTGTAGAAATTAATTAGTTGACTTTGGTTTTTATACAGAAAGGCACAGAGTCAATAATAGTGAAGACAAACTCAAAGATATTAATGAAGCTAGATAACCTACCCTAGCACTTACTAAGCCTATATTAAAATGTCCAATAATTGAAACTGTGTGTGCTGGCACAAGACAGATAAATAAAATGTAAAATATAATAAAAAGTTCAAAAACAGATCTGCCCCATACAGGAACACTTGATTTATGACAAAGGTAGCATTGCCAAAGAAAGGAAAGGATAGTCTTTTCAATAAATGGCTTTGGATCAGTTCTATCTCTTTGAAACGAAGAAAATCAAACTCAAGTCACACGCAAAAATCATTTTCAGGTGAAATGGAAAACAATATAGTGTCTAAAACATGACATGGAAAATATCTTCATGACTTTGTAGTAAAGAAAGATCTGTCGATAAAATATAACATTGATAGAGTGGTAAGAAAAATACTAGAGTGAAAAAAAGATATTTGCCATATTTCAAAAGGCTCAAAATCAGAATCTATAAAGAACCTTTTATCAATAATTAAGAGACAGATAACTCAATGAAATAGACAAAAAAATTAAACAGAAAATTTGAAATATGATATCCAAGTGGGCAAAATAGACACAAAACGGTGTTCAACTTCTTATTAATGTAAGAAAGGTAAATTTAAATTTATAGCATAATTAGACACCTCATCCCATCCCATAATTAGACACATTTCCCATCCAGTAATATGGCTTAAGTTAAAAAGACCATTAACATCAAGTTAATGGTTAACATCAAGTGTTGGCCAAGCAATGGAGCAGCTGGAAATCTCATACACTACAAGTTTAATTAGAAATTAATACAAGCACTTTGGAAAAACTAGCCATTTCTACTAAAGTTTTAATTAAATAGCTTATAACTCAGCAATTTTTAATCTCAGGTATATCCCCCAAAATGCCTACACATATACTACAAAAAGACATGTGTAATAATGAATGTTCATAGGATATTAGTAATAACACAAAACTGAAAACAATCCAGATATTCAACAATGCAATAAACATGCACACTTTGAGGGCATTCGTACAATAGAATTTTGTAGAGTAATAAAAATGAACTATTACTACATGCAAGAAAATGATACTTCTCACCAAAATGATGTTGAAAAAAAGAAATCTGAAATTAAAAAAAGTGCATGCTTCATGATTCTGATTCTGTTCTTATATATTTCAAGACTAGGCAAAACTATTCCATTGTCTTCCAAGTGAGAAGAAGCATTACCTCAGAACGGCAAGGGGCTGGAAGAGGAATTCTTGGGTGCAGAAAGGCAGGTTCTTTATCACGAACTGCTCTGATTCATAGGTCTGAATGCTTTGTTATAACTCATGTCAAATATTCTTGGTGCACTTTTCTGTATGTCTCTTATTCTTTAATTAAAAAAGGTTTAAAGAAAAGAATGCAATAACTCAGTGCTTTATTGAAAGTAGATGTTTAGTTTCACTAGCACTGAACTGGCACATAAACCAAAATCTCAGAATACTTTTTTAGAAAAAACAATTTTTTTTCTATTAACCAGAGTCATTATGATCTCCAAAATAATATTAATGTATAACAAGAGTAAGTCAGTTTATTTGAGCATTTAGAAAGATGTTCAATTAGAATATACTGCACTCAATGTATAAAAATAATACACAACAAAAAGTTTTATCTGGTATAAAATTCTATTATATTAAACAACTTGAGTCTCAGACTGAAATATGATCAATATTGTTTATAATATCTAACAGGCATCTTGCCTGTTATAGATACCAAATCTGTATTTTCAGTAACCATGACAATTAAATACTAACAGATTAAAAGCCTTAGGATAGAATTACTGATTATGCTTTGTGGTGTTGGGAAGCAAAATTAGGACAGAAACGCATGAAAACTTCTCATGCTTGCATCAAAATTCTAATAATAAATATTTAAATAGAACATTGTAATCATCTAATTCATATTTAAGAAACCTCACCAAGGAAATCACTAGTAGTGGAAGATCTTTTTGTTTCTGAGCAACCCATAAATGAAACATTTGCAAATTTGGAATAATTTAATTCCTTGTGTTAACACTAAATATGTTTGAGAGTATAGGGATAGATTCTGGTCACTTAGAATAGCAAAGCTATAAACTGTAATTCACAGAATATTAAAACCAGCCATCTTTGGGGCGAGTACAAAATTACAGAATGATGAAAAAGTTGGGTTTTGGAGTCAGACAGCCTGGAGGTCATTCTAGCCTCTCTAAGCGTTAGATTTTTAATATCTCTAATTTTATTGATCTGCAAGATGGGAATAAGAAGATTAAAAAAAACCCACTTCACTGGCTTCGTAAAGTTTTCTGATGTTGTATATAACACATTTAAAACAATGCCCTACACTAAGTGAGGTGTTCAGTAAGTGCTTGTTGTTAATAACTGAAGACAGATGACAGAGAACACATTTGCATAAATCAAATAGAAAAATAAATTTTATGTCTCAGTATTTTTTAATTTTCAAGCTAGGCTAGATCACTACTTTAGGTAAGTAGCCATCGAATACCAAAATTATATGGTAATTTTGTATAAACTGAAGAGTAAAGATAATTAAGATATTCTTAATTAAGAATATCCAGAAAAAATAAATTTTAATTGAAGTAAAAAATAAGGGGATGAACATTGTACTGATCATCCAAAATAAAACTAAATAAACTCCAAAATAAAAAAAATTACAAGTGTGGTATGGTGTATGTATGTGTCATGTGTGTGTGTCTAGTCTAAATGATAAGCAATTAAATAAATGGAAGACTTAAAAATGATTAGAACAAAAACCTCTGTCAGCCGGTTTCTTCTCAAATTATTAAAAACCAAAGTGAAAACCATGTATACTTACCTATGCAGAGAATTTTCACTGGATTACTCGGGATACTCAGTGCATTATCAGTATCAAGACTAATGTCCTGAGCTTAGGCAACGCAGCAGAGGTTGCCTCTCAGTGCAGTGCTCCCGGTACGCAGAACCCAGGGCATGCTCCAATGAGCGTCAGACTCCCTGATTTCTTGTCCAGTGTGACACTAACAGGTAAGCTTAGGCAAATCACTTAGTTCTCTGAGTTCATTTCTTAGTTTTAAATGTGGATAATCATGCCTCTCAATCTAACTTTCAAAACTCTTACAAAGGCTCAAATTAAATTATACAAGTGAGGTTAACGAAGACAATGACCAAACTACCAAAATGACCACAGAAAATCTTTTGATAAATAGAGAAAATGAAAATTAAAAATTAATTTTGCCAATATCTAGTTCCACCACAGCTAAAGTTTCTACATTATCTATGTAACTAAACATTTCTTCTTCCCTATAAAATGCAGGGTAATTTAAAAGAAATTTATTCATTAACTTAGCACTTTAGAATTATTAGATGTCCCAGACATAGCTTTTCACAATAAAATTTGTTTAAAAAAAAAACTCTCTTTTGCTGGGTGTGGTGGTGCACACCTGTAATCCCAGTACTTGGGAAGCTGAGACAGGAGGATCACAGGGTTGAGGCCAACCTCAGCAACATAGAGAGATGCTCAGAAACTTAGCAAGACCCAAGACCCCATTTCAAAATAAAAAATTAAGAGGTCTGGGAGGGGTGTTGCTCAGCGGTAAGATACCCCTGAGTTCAATCCCCAACCTGAAAAACAAACAAAACAAAGAACCCCAGGAAACACTAAATAAGACCCCAAAATTCAAGATTGAAAATCAAGGGAAGTAGTACTAGAAATGGCGGCACCTGACTAGAGCCATACAATTACACAGGTCAGTTACGAGGCAAAGAGACAAGTTGTTTATGGCAGAGACGAGACATGTGGAGGAGAAGGAGTTGGGAGAAAAGAGAAAACAGGCATCATGCCAAGTGCAAACAGTTGGGTGTGACTGGCATTTTGGGAGATCAGGAATAAAAGAGATTTGAGTAAACAGGAAATAAATTAAGAGAGTTACCAGAGACTATTTGCTAAAGGAATAAGAGGGACTTTGATATTAAAATTGACATTGGTATTCTCACTTATATACATAATGTCGATGGAAGTGATTCCTTTGTTGATTCTCTCTCTCTACTCCCCCCCTTCATCTTACTATAGGAAAAAAACGGTATCAAATCTATCAAAAAATCTATCAAAAGATTTTTCAGCTGAGGAGGCACACGGTGAGACTGGTTTTATAAAGATAACTACAGTAATGACATGGAGAATGAATTTAAGGGGAAGAAGACAACAAGAGAGGGGGACTGAAATAGTGACTCTGAACTATGAATATGCTTTTTTTTTTACATAGAAAATAAAGTCTTAAGAAGATAAAGTAACTTTCCCCAAATCACACTGCAATAATTTGCTGAACTGAGTTTAACGGAAAGCTCTGTATAACTCTTAACACCTGTGCTCTTAAGGATCTGGCAACCTGCTTCTCATAACAGAAACTTGATGTGACCAACCCTAGGCATGTAGACAGTAGTAACAGAACAGCGCAGGAAAAGCAACGACACGCTCAGGTCTCCATCAGTAAAATCAAGTCGAGGGTGAGCAATTATCCAGTGAATTAAGGACCATCTGGATAATCCTGGCAGAAGCAGATTTAGTGCCTGAGTCATTCAGATAATTGTGCAAACAATGTGCCTTGCTCTGGCTGAGTAACCTGGCCATTAATATCTTCTAGACTACATTTCGCCCTGTGGCACTTTTGAAATGGACAACAGTATCTCAGAAAGAATTAAGGTACCATTTACTTCATGGGAGAGCCACATAGAGAATAATGGGATCTTAGTAGACTGCGAGTGTGTTTTATGTGTCCCCAGGAGCCATGTCACGCTGGGATGTATATATGATATACATAAGCCAACCTCAATTCAAAGGAGGAAAGAACTTCAGCAATGGCACCCTTATATGTGTGTTTTTGTATTCAGTTCTTTGTTAGGTAGCAGAAAGTTTTCTGAGCCTTGAAGCTATAAAAGATAGTACTGCAAACAGATTTATAAACTACAATAAAGTTATAAATTTCCGTATGTCACGAAACATTCTTAAAAGGGCAGAAAGCAAGGCAAGGAATAATTTTGCAACATATCACAGATCTCTCGCTATAAGAAGAAAATAGGAACACTGTAAAAGAGTCAAATAAAATTCACAATACAAAGACCTACTAAATATGATAACATTTCTTGAACTTATTTAAAATCAAGCGTAGCTCAAAAGAATTACCTCACTATGATGTGTAATTACAATGAACCAATAAAATATAACAGTAACTAGATAAACAATTTCTTTTATCAAAAATGGTCACAGTTTTTTATAATGTGCTTTTATTGGTGCATTATAGTCTCACATCATAATGTAAATCATGTTGACGGGGACATACATGCACACAACACTTCGTGCCCCCCCCCTTCCCCATTTTCCCCTTCCCAATAGAGTACTGAGATTGATGTTGGTATATTCTCATATGTACACATAGTCGATGGTAGTAAT
>PVJS01025831.1:0-17811 GCA_004027185.1 Glis glis
TATATATATATATATATATATATATATATATATGTTAATATATTGTATACTATATATATAGATATACATATGGTTAAGAAGAATATGAAAAATTTCTCAATATCTTTACATCATCATCTCTAGGGAACTGCAAATCAAAACCACAAAGCGGAACCACTTCATACCCGTGGAGATTATTATAATATAAAAAGAATGAAAACAAGAGTTGGCAAGGATGTGGAGACATTGGAACTCTTGTACATTGCTGATGGGAAGAAACTGGTTCAGCTGCTGTGGAAAACAGTTTGGTGGTTTCTCAAACTGTTGAACATAGAATTTCCATATAATAGAGCAATTCCACTCCTAGGCATATGCCCCTGAGAACTGAAAACAGGTACACAAACAAATACACGCACATGTATGTTTATAATAGCACTATGAACAACAGCTAAAAGATGGAAACTGGGGGTGGTGCACTCTTGTAATCCCAGTACTTGGGAGGCAGAGACCGGAGGATTGCAGGTTCGCGGCCACCCTCAGCTACTTAGTGAGGCCCTCCGCAACTTCGTGAGACCCTGTTTCAAAATAAAGAATAAAAAACAGGGCTGAGGGTGTAGCACGGAGGTAGAATGCCCCTGGGTTCAATCCCCAGTACCGCAAAAAAAAAAAAAAAGATGGGAACAACCTCAATATCCATTAATGGACAAACTGATAAACACCTTGTTATATATCCATACAGTGGAATATTGTGCAGCCATAAAAAAGAATGAGGTAGTGGTATATGCTCCAACATGGATTCAACTTGACAACTTTATGCTAATTGAAGACGCCCGACACAACAGGATAATATGATCTCATTTGAAGAGAACATCCAGAGAAGGTAAAATCACACAGACAGAATGCAGACACTAGAGCCTGGAGCGAGGGAGGAGTGGGGATTAAGGACTTAATGAGGATGGGGTCTCCTTTTGGGATAATGAAAATATTTTGGCACTTGGAAGAGGTGACAGTTACATAACATTCTGAATATACTGAATGTCACTGAATTGTTCACTTTAAAATAATTCATTTTAGGCCGGGCGTGGTGGCACACACTTGTAATCCCAGTCTTTGGGAGGCTGAGATTGGAGGATCGCAGGTTTGTGGCCAGTCTCAGCTACTTAGTGAGGCCCTCTGCAACTTAGTGAGACCCTGTTTCAAATATAAAGAATAAAAAAATAGGGCTGAGAGTGTAGCTCAGAGGTAGAATGCCCCTGGGTTCAATCCCCAGTACCATACACACACACAAAATTCATTTTATGTCACATGAATTTTATCTTAATTTAAAAAATCGGATGGTATAAGGTCAGTGTGATGTCCCGGTCATCCCAGGCACAGAATTTGGAAAAGAATCACCCAGTCGTGTTTCCAGAGAGCTGACCATTGATGCATATAGCCACGGTCACGTCTGATGAATTCACCATCCTATTGAACCAAAGGAGGTGTGCTTCCAACCACCCGACCAGAGCCCCTGTTTCTACCTGATACATTGTGAGGACCCCCAAATAGTGTTGTGGGGTAAAGCAGCCCCAAAACAGGGAGCCCACTTAGCAATGTCCACTTAACCACTTAGCGATGGCTGCTAACTTGCTCACGCGTCTCCTTGGCCTAGGTGTATCCAGCCGCCCAGCGCTCGCTCCCTTCATTCATTACCAGCCTTTCATCCCTCACCGCTGAGTCTGTTTGGAATGCAAGAGACGCCTGCTTTTCTGTGCAATTTCAGCAGGGGCTGCAAGGCTCTGAGGGTTTACTGTGGGAGCCAGTGGCCTAGTTTGAGGTAAATAATCAGCTTTTTACTTAATGCGGTATCTCTCTTTTCAGCTGCTAACATCCCCTGTCCGTTTCTCTTCCCAGGGTTGGGCACAGTGAAATGCTCCTCTCAGAAAGAGGAAGGTGTCGAAACCCTGGTGATTTCTAAGGCTTACAGAACACGTCACACATAGGATCAATTCAGACGACAGAAAAGATCCCTCTTCAGTCTAGATTTACACTGCGTTCCCATTCAGCCGCCCATCAGCAAACATTCGCAATGCCTCGCCTGAGAAATGAATGGTTTCTAAGGCAGCTCCTGCGCTGGCGGCGGGTTGACATTCTCTAGAGTCGGGCAGGGGAGAGGTGACTAGGGTAGAGTTACGGGAGCGGATTAATGAGGGGTGCTGTTGAACATACTGCCGTACTGTTCGCTCAGGCACTGGACTGAGAACTCACTGACTTTCGCCCCCAGGACTGCGCTTTTATAACTTAAAACAAGCCTCTTTAAACAAATCTGCATCGGGAAATGTGTCAACACTTCATTGGTTTCAATAGAATTAGTTTTCTAAATGCGCTTTTCTGAAGCAATTTTTGTACTTGAAAATGCATTACAAGGAACATTTACTATAACTACAGCACGACGACATAGAATATGACAAGTAGGGTTTTAATCAGCGCAAGCTACAACTCTGAGCACGTTCCACATCGACCCTCCCCCCTTCTCCTTCAGTATCAGTTTTAATAAACCCAGGGATGGAAGGTTGTTTCCTCTAGTATTTGCTCTAAATAATTGCCAGGACTTTAATTGTTTTTTGCCCAGAATGAACTAAGCTGACTAACAGCCTTCCAGAGATGTCCAGGCAAGTTCTGATTTAATAGCTTTACATAACTCGGGCCCTTTGTGTATCCCAAGCCAAATAAACCATGAGATCATTCTGCAAGCTGAGAGATAACACACCAAAGCCTGAAAAAATTGGGGAGAGGCATGTCAGATTCTCCATGCTAGACTTGCCTGGGTCAGACTCGAGGCACAGCTAGCAGCAGCCGAGAGTTGCTGAAAATTCAGCATCCCTCATGCTGACATATTGTGCAGGACATGCCCGCTGGTAAGGTGTACCATACATGTGACAGCACAAGGGTCCCTCAAATGGAAAAATATTGCTTTATAAATTCTTCTCATTAACCTCAGGGTGTGGTTTACTTGCTTTTTTGGGGGGGGCTTTATTTTTTATTCCCCTAAAAGGGAAATAGGGAAAGAATAGAGTCTTTCAAGTGCTCTAATAGTAACAGCTTGTGAGTCCTACTGTAAGAAGCCATTTAACCTGGTTCTACTTCTATTTCACCTCCTTCTAAATGTGGCTGGAATGAAGATGAGACATGTCGCGGTGCATGCGACATGTTAGCGTTTGTAAAGGGCGAGGGAGCCGTGGTGGTGGAGGAGCTGCACTAATGTATGTTCAATGTCCCAACTACATTCTCTTAGACTCTTTGGAAACGTAAGTAGGCGGATGGCCTCCCCTTTCCTTGTTCCTTTTAAGAATTCTCACTTATTTGTCTTTTTTTTTTTTTGCCGTACTGGGGATTGAACCCAGGGGCATTCTATCTCTGAGCTACATCCCCAGCCCTATTTTTTATTCTTTATTTTGAAACAGGGTCTAAGTTGTGGAGGACCTCACTAAGTAGCTGAGGCTGGTCACGAACTCGGATCCTCCGGTCTCAGCCTCCCAAGTACTGGGATTACAAAGCGTGCGCCACCACGCCCACCTTTATTTGACTTTAAGAGATGTAGAATGTCATGCAAAATGTCAGCATAGGGTTGGGGTCACATGTGTCTGGGGCAGGATTCTAGCCCTCCCATTTATACTAGTTGTACCCATTGAGACTAATAACTTGAATCTTCTGAACCTCAGTTTTCTCATCTATAAAACTGGCGCAGGACCCCACTTTGCCAGTTTGCTATGGGGATTACAGATAATGATGCCAGCTGCCTGGAATAACAGATGCTCAACAAATACTAGTCAATGTTGTTGCTCTTTGGCTAAGTTCTAATGGGAAACACATTATGAAATTAACATTTACTATGGACTGAGTAGTCATTGGACACTATGTGAAGGCCAAGATTTGTTCTTTTTTTTTTTTTGTGTGTGTGTGTGTGGTGCTAGGCATTTAACCAAGGGGCATTCTACCTCTGAGCCACACCCCCATCCCTGTTTTATTTTTTATTTTGAAACAACATCTTGCTAAGTTGCTGAGGTTTTTGCTAATTTGCTGAGGTTGGGGGACTGGGAGAATAAGCAGGTGTTTGAAGGGTGCAAGGTTTCAGTTAGACAGGATGAGTAAGGTCTGGAGGTTTCTTGTAGAGTAACTTTAGTGGTAACTAAAGTTAGCAATAATAATGTGTTATTACTCTCAAACATTTCTAAGAGATTTAGATTTTACATGTTCTCAGTACAAAAATGATAAATATGTGGAGTGATGGATATGCTAATTAGCTTGATTCAATCATTTCTTGATGTGTGTGTATATATACCAAAACATTATGTTTCACACTATAATATATACAATTTTATATTCGTCACTTATACCTTAATAAAGCTGGAAAGAGTAAGGAGTATAAAAATTCTAGAATTTTTTGAAAATACTGAAAATATAAGGTAATAAAAATTATCAATAATTGTTTAACCCACTGATTACATTTTACTGTTTCTTTTCAGTTCTTATTCTCTTTATATTAGAGCATATATATTTTATTAAAATAGTATTGTTTTATATGTGCTATTTAGTATCCATCTCTTCCCATCAAAATTACCTTTAATATTATTTATCCCATTATACATTCTCTAAAGATTTTTTTTTAAAAAACTATTGCTCATATGTGAATTACAAAAATAACACATGTTTATTCTGAGACATTTAGAAAACTACCCACAGTTTCATCCTTCATCTAGAGCTGTTAACTTTCTGGAGAATATCTCGTGTTCTCTCTCCATCCAGATTTTATATATATATATATATATATCTTGTTTAAAGGCTGCGTTTTACTCCATCATGAAGACATATCATTGTTTCCAATTGTAACTTACTAAGATAAAGACTTTATAGAAATCGGTGTGCAGATGTCTTATTTCTTTTTAGGTAAATTCTTAGAAGCAAAAACTCTGGGACAAAGTTTATGAATCGTTTCAAAGACCCTTGAAGAAGCACGGGAAACTTTTCCCCAGAAGTTAGAACCATGCCTGCACTGCAGCCTATGAGAGAACACCTGTCCCTCTGAGCCCTTGTCATCCTGCTGGCTGTCATCAGTACATTCCCACTGGAGAACCCCGTCTAAAAGAAAGGAATCAGATCTAGTTCTGAGGTGTGTGTGTGTGTGTGTGTGTGTGTGTGTGTGTGTGTGTGTGTTTTACTGGAGACTGAACCTGGGGCCATTCTACCTCCGAGCTACAACCCCAGTCCTATTTTATTTTTTTATTTTGAAACAGGATTTCGCTAGGTTGATAAGAGTCTCACTACTTGCTGAGGCTGTCCTCCAGCCTGCGATCTTCCTGTCTCAGCCTCCCAAGTACTGGGATTACAAGTGTGTGACACCACGCCTAGCTAGTTTTGAGATTTAAAGTGCAAAAAACAAGCAAAGTAATATAGAACAAAACTTGAGCTGCCCTAGTGGAATTGTCCAGAAGCAGATACATGGAGCATCTCTTTGAAACCGTTAGTATCATTATTTCACAAACCTCCGCTTTGCAGAATGGACTTCTCTTTCTCTACTTCCATTCTCATAAACTCTTAAATTACATTTACCTTTATGGAGATATAAAGGTCAGGTGTAATTTGCCTAATAGAACCAATGGATGAAAATCTATACAGTGGAGGAAACTGGCTTGAGGAACTAGGCACACTCTGTCCCTGTCTGTGCATGTTTTAAATACGACCTGGCATTTGTTAACAGATACCACATGTCACCATCTGTAAATGACCTTATCCATCTTATCACCACAATTTCCAACTAAGGGGATAAAAAAGAAAAAAAAAACACTACCAAATGATCCTGAATGATGTTGCCTGTCATGTTAGCTGTCAGCCGCTGTGACGTGCCCAGTAATTCTTGTCGATATTTTATCATTTACCACATTATATTGAAAATAAAAATCTTTTGAAAAACATCTCTCTCAAATGTTGTCTTCTTGGCTCTCTCTAGAATGATTGTGAAAAGGAGCTATTTGATTAATTTGGTTCTTCTACAGAAGCAAATTCAATAATTCAAGCTCAGGAATGAATCAGGGGTCTGTGTTCCCATCCCTGTCCTAGGGCTCATGAACTTTGCCATTTCAGAGGGATTTGCAGTTCCTCCTTGTTTTCTTGTTCTGCGGAAACTGGGGATTGAACCCACGGTCTCACTCACGCTAGGCAAGTGCTCTACCACTGACTATATCCCCAGCCCTTTTCATTTTATTTTGAGGCAGGGTCTCTTTAAGTTAGCGAGGCTGGTCTCAAACATGTTATTTTGCTGCCTCAGCCTCCTGAGTTTCTGGGCTTACAGGTGTGTACCACCTTGCCCAGCTACAGTTCATCCTTCATCTTGCTCTCAACTCTGTCCTTTCTCAAATGGGTGAGATCACACTTTCTCGGTAATTATCAGAACTTCTTTAAAAAATAAAATATATTTTAAACATCCCACCTAATAAGTATTATGTTGATGTTCCATGTTAGGAGTACCATTTAGGCCTCACAGGGTTTTTTATTTTAATTTTTTAAAAGCTTAGATGAGCTCAATTGCCTTGAATTACTAGAAACAGGCCAATAGGGCTAATGCCAACTTGTTTAATGTCATTAACCTTTGTAGTTTTACATGTATTCTCTTTTGCTATTTTAAGAATATTAACGCCAATTTGACCAAGTGCTAAGATGTTTAAACTAGTATTTTTTTGGTACTGGAGATTGAACCCAGGGGCATTCTACCTCCAGGCTACACCCCCAGCCCTAGTTTTTATTCTTTATTTTGAAACAGGGTCTCACTGAGTTGCAGGCGGACTCACTAAGTAGCCGAGGCTAGCTGTGAACCCGGATCCTCCAGTCTCAGCCTCCCAAGTACTGGGATTACAAGCGTGCACCACCACGTCCGGCTAAATTAGTATTTTATGGATGCTAACTTTTTTTTTGTCTCTTGAGTGGTTGTACCACTTCTCATTCCCCATTTTATTTTATTTTATCTACATTTGAGCAATTAAGGATTTTTAACCAGTGTAAGATGACATTAACTATTTTTTGTTTCACCTAATTAGTTTTCATCAATTGTTAGCATTTCATTCAGAAGAGGTCATTTTTATAGCTAATATGCAAAGCAATGCTAAACAATGAAACAACATTATCTAACAATATTAGTGTCAAATATGACCTTATAGAAGTCTGCCAATTCCTTTCTTTCAAGGACAAATTCTAGTAACCCAAGCATATGGTTGTCTGAAGACAATATCATTGGCTTCATTGTGCAATGATATTTATATTGCTTTTGGCACCTCCTCAAGTGACATTAAAAAAAAAAAGCCAAAATGCTCCCAAGTCATCTATTACCTTTCTGGAATTTACTGGAGCTTTTGTAGAGCTAAAGGAAGTCAAGTCTTTTTTTTTTTTTGTAGAGTCTAAGGAAGTAAAACCACAAGCCCTGTAGTGACAAGACCAACTTTCTTAAAAGGCAAATGCTTTTGTCACTATATCCTGTTTCTAGAAGATATTCCCTGCCTCCTGAGAAGCCTGGTATTGTTCCTTCCATCTACGTATGGTCCTTTTCCTGAGAGGGATCATGGGTTTATTTACCTTGTGTGTAGTGGGAATAGCGATGTGCTGGTTGCTGTGTGCCCGGGTCAGGGCGAGGACCCGCCAGACCCTTCCTTCTAAGGCCCTTGCATGCTATGTCTTTTTCTCAGCCCAGGTTTGGAGTGAAAACTGAGCAGTGACTCTTTCTCTTTATATTTCAGCTGGAGTAATCCTCATCGTCTCCCTGATTATGGAAGCTTCTGTCTCAATAGGTAATTACACTGAAGGATGAAAAAGACAGGAATACGCTTTGAGAACTATTATCATAATTATGCTGGGATGTGCGTAGTCTCATTTGACAGGAGGTTACGGTGTTCATCCCGTTGTACTAGAAATAAGGATCAGGCTGACTTCGAGAAGACTCATCCTTCAACTCTAGGCGCAGGTTCTCAATTCTGTCTGGGGTCTGAATCCCATTGGAGGCAGACATTGCAGCGCTCTGAGCCTAGGCTTACACAGGTTGGCTTTGCTACTGAGACGATTCATTAGCAAAGTGGGATGAACCGAAGTGTGGAGCAGATAGAATGGTCAGGAAAGGTTTGCCAACCTGAGCTCCAGGTGACATGGAGTCCTTGAGGGGGGAGCAGCAGCAACACAGAGAGAAGGGTGCCAGGCAGAAGTGAAGATGGAAATCTATAGACTTCAGCAAATAACTCAATGTAGGAATGACTACAAGCAATGACTCAATGTAGGATGACTCCGATCCTAAATATTGAACTTGCCTCCTTGTGAGTCTGACAGTGATGCCGGGCGAATCATGTGGGTCAGAATTTTGGGAACGGTGATGTTTTTTGTTTGGACACTTTGAGTTTGATGAGTCAGTGGGTTATCAAATACCTATAGTCTATAAATAAAAGCCACATTATTTATATTTAGATCTCAGCTTTTTTTCCCATTGAGCTATTTCACCATTGCCTGCAAGACATGTTCTGATTTTTGTTTTCTTTTGTAATTTTTTTTCCCCCTCTGCTTATCAGGTTTTCTTGCCAAAATGAGGCATCTGCAGCTTACGGATACAAGTTGCTCATCCAAAGTAATGTCAGATTTAGGAATGTATGATTTCCAAAACTGGCGTCCTAACATCGCCCAGATGTTTTTAAGCCGTGGTGGTAAATCCACCCAGATGTCTCTGATTGCATCGAGTTTGTCTTAAATTCTTTGCTCATCTTGTGTGTTCCCTTCATTTAATCTGCTATAAATCAGTACAGCTTTGAAATTTTCTAAAGGAAGTTTGAGGAGATCCAGTGATATGAATGTGGAGAGAGTAGACTACATAAAGTTATTCTTAGGTCTCAAAATAAATCAGTGAATGTCAGAGAATCATGGAACTGAGCATAGACTTAGTGATCCTCTCCGCTCTCTTAACATTTTTGAGGATTTGGGAAACTTCATGAAGACACAGAACAAGATAGTGGCAGAGCTAGGATTAGACACCAGTAGTGTGTGGTTTAATATTACATAAGCAGATTGTGAAAGGCAGTCTTTTTTTGGCATTTTAATGAATGCAAGATGTATGGAAACAGAATGACTCTTCTAACTCCTCTCTTGTGCATCATTCATTTTTCTCTTCTATGGGGTGATTTCCAGATTATAGACTCTCGCTGCTTCCATTAAGAAAAATAAACAAAACTCACTTGACTCTGTTTCCCCTCTAGCTATCATCCTTTCTATTTTTTCTTTTTTCTAGTGAATCTCTTATAGAATTGTCTGTACTCACCCTCCTCAACTTCTTTCTGTCCATTTCGTCTTTGTTATGAGATAAAATTTCTATTACATAAAATTAACTATTTTAAGTGAACAATTGGGTGGCATTTAGTACATTCGGAATTTTGTGTCACCACCATTTCCATCTAGTTCCAAAAACATTTTTATCAGCCTCAAAGGAGGCTGCTTATTGAAGTTACCCCCCACTTTCCACTTCGCCCATCTCCTAGCAACCACTAATCTATGTTCTGTCTCTATGCAGCTACCTATTCTGGATAGTTCATGAACTCATACAGTATACGATGACCTTTATGTGTCTGACTTCTTTCACTTAGCATAGTATTTTCAAGTTCCATTCATATTTTAGCATGAATTAGTACTTTATTCCTTTTTGTGGCTGCATAATACCCCATTGTTTCATCATTCTCTTAACTCTATTCCAAATGCTCTTCACCTCACCATTTTCAAAAGTGATGTTGTCAAGGTCACCAGTGACCACTAAATTGCTAAAAAAGAGTAAATTTTAATCTTCATTTAACTAGACTTATCAGCAACATTTTTTTTTTTTTGGTGGTACCGGGGATTGAACCCAGGGGCGTTCTACCTCCGAGATAGACCCCCGGCCCTAGTTTTTTATCCTTTATTTTGAAACCGGATCTCACGAAGTTGTGGAGGGCCTCACTAAGTAGCTGAGGCTGGCCGCGAACCCGGATCCTCCGGTCTCCGCCTCCCAAAGACTGGGATTACAAGCGTGCGCCACCATGCCCAGCTTATCAGCAACCTTTGACATGGATGACCTCTCTTCTCCTTGAACTGAATTCTTCACTTGGGTTCCAGGGGAACCATGCTTCTCATTTTCTTTTGGGGCCACTGGTCATTCCTATGGCTTTTTCGCTGATTGTTTTGTCTCTATCTTTTTTTATTGGTGCATTGTATTTGTACATGACAGTTAGATTCATAGTGATACGTTTGTTTTATATTTCTTACACCTTGGCATGAACTACTTAAAAGACATTCCTTGGACCATCTTTCTTCTTGATTTACTCTGTTGTCTATCTCATTTAATACTATTGTTCAAGTTTAAATTTCAAAGAGTTAGAATCATTAAATTCATGCAAATATATAATGAATACATGGCCAGTATTTATTATAATCATTAATTAATGAGGGAACCAATAAGATGTTAAAACTAAGTCAAAGAATATTTGAAGAGTTATGTATTTATAGGCAATTTAGTCAAGGAATATATTGTATAATATAGAGTTTGTCTGGTCTTTATGGTTCCAGAAAGGGAGATTTAAGCCCTTTGGATGTCCTGGGTGATAGGAAAGTCTTTGTTAGTCACGTTGAGTTCTGGGAACTACACTTGACTTGATGCTAATGAAGTGACTCACATGGACCTGTAGACAATTTCAGGATTGGACCTGACAATTTCGGAAAGACTTACCATGTGATTAAAGACTTTGGACTTTAAGCCAGTTGCTATTAGCCTGACCTCAAGGGAGTAGAAAGGAGTGGAAATTGAACTAATGGCAAACGATTCAATCAGTCATGTGTATGTAATAAAATCCCAATAAAAACTCTAGACACCAACATTTGGGTGAACTTCCCTGGTTGGTGATACACATCGATGTGTCAGAAAGGTGATCCATCTTGAGGATAAGGAAATTTTCAGTTGGGACACCCACCCTAGTGGAGGACAGTTCTCCAAGTGGCTTGAACTGACCCTGTTCTCACACCCTGTCCCCCCATCTTGTCCTAGACCTCACAAATAACCGTAGAACATGTTGGGAATACAATATCCTGAGGTAGGAAGGGACTGGCCAGACAGCTCAGGCTTTGTCCCATCCCCTGCCAGCTACAGGATGTTGTTCAGTCTGGCAGCAGCTTCTGCTGGGTTCTACCTTCTAGTTTCATCCTTGAGTTCACCGGTTTCCATCACCATTCCTGCTAATATGTTGGTCTGATGCACTCTCATCTTTCCCTTAGATTATTGCACCGATATTCCAGTTATTTCCCTGCTTCTGCCTTTCACATCCTCTTCAACACAGCAGCTATAATGATCCTAGTAAAACACAAATCAGATCACAGCAAACCCTACAAAGGTGTCTCATCTCACTAGACTAAAACCCCCAGATCCTTACACTGATCAGCTAGGACTTCTGTCCCTGATCTGTTGACTCCCTAACCTGGCCGAGGAAGGAATTAATTTCCTGACACTTCCTCACCCTCTTGATCCCGACCACTTGGCCTTTTTGCTACTCAAAGGATGCCATATGCTCATTCTTAGTGATGTTTGACTAAAACACTTTTCCTTCATGCTTTGTCTCCTAACCTCTTTAATGTCTTTGTTCTGATATTTCCTGGACAGACATCTTTTGATCGCCCTACTTAAAAGTCCATCCTCTGTCCTTAGATTTCTGACCTTTTTTCTTGCTATAAACTATTTTTCTCCATAGCACTTATCACCATGACTCATGAAATATAATTCACTTATTTTCGTTAGCATTGTTTCCATCTGTGAACATGTATGCTCCATGAGGACAAGCATTTTGTTGTTGTTTGTGTGTATTATTCCCTAAAGTATCCCTAGTACCTAGGCTGGTTTTGAACACATAGGAATTTAACAAATATTTGTTGAGCTGTGGTACATATAATTATTGAAAAGTAAAGACACACATCACTAGCAATTTTATATGCAAATAAAAGTTGTTGATCATCGTAGTTTTGGGTAGCTATGTAATTATTTCCATGGTTTGGAATTGATTTAGGAGCCAGCTTGCAAGTCATTAATAATGTCAATTTAATTACTTTAGAGTTACAGCTCATTTTGGACCCCGAACCGAATTACCCATCTTGAACACCACCTTATTCATCAGACTTGGCTCTGGTAATGATGCGGTGAAAACTGCCATTTATTATTTTCAATAATCTTTTCCCTTAGTCAATAATTTTTCATTTGCAAGTAGTTCCCATACACTTAAACTATTAAGGCGATATAGTTTGTTAGTATGCTAATTCACATTATGGTTTCTCTGTATTTTTCCTCTTGTCAATTCTATAGAAAAAAAAAAAGTGTTTGGATTTTGCTTTCCCTAGCTAGCATGGTTGAGTTGCCGAATCAAAGCATAAATAGTCTAAAATCAATTATCTTTTATTGGTTTGGAAAGTGGAAAGGCAAGAAGGGCTTATGCTAGGGTGCACTAAGATAGGAGAGAAGTTAGTACACTAGATGAGAGAGAGTGAAGACAAAAGATAAGAGAGGCAGAGATTTTATCTGAAGATTAAGGAAGCGACTGAGCGCATCACTGTGGCTGCTCTGTTGCCCCCAGGAAAGTGACTTAAAAGAGCAATGGCCCTGTGGAGTATCAAGGACTAATCAAATTAGAGAAAGGGGTATTCTTGGTGCTGGAAGAAGTCTCCTTGAATCCAACATTGGTCCTCTGGGGGACATGTATCTGGAAGCATAAAATGCCAGGAACCAAGGAAACTGGCAATACCTTCTCTCCCTCTCTCTGAAGCTCAGTTTCTTTCTCCATTTAAAGGCTAGCTTAGTTGACTCCCAAAATGGCGGTCTGCAAACTGAATGTATACCACTTTTCATGTCAAAAAGGACTCTTTGCAAAGAATCAGTCTAGTTTTTTTTTTTCTAGTATTGGGGCTTTAAAATGGCTGTTTCTTGTCCAGTAGAGTTGTGGGAAGGAGCTAAGAAGAAAGAGAGGAGAGTCAGTGAGTTTCTAGTAAGTTACTATACTTTGGAAATCCAGTACTCGGAATGCTTCGTGACTATTTCCTGGCCTCTGGGGCAGAAGCAGTTTGATATTCAAGGTAATCTCTTATCTGTGAAAGCCCCCTTGGGTGGGAGAGAGAGTAAACTTTTGAACTGAATAGGGAGACAGGGTCAGTTCTCCATTGTCAGAGAGAAATAACAGCAGTGTAGTTAAAACCAAGATACTGTCCCAGGAGTCCAAATATAGGTGTTTTTTTTTTTTTTTTTTTGCAGTTTGGTAAATGAAGAAAGGGAAGAACGAATTCCTTTTTCTTCTCCCTCCTCCTTCTCCTCCTTCTCTCCTCGACCTGGTTCTCAATTCTATTGAAAAGAGAGATTAATTTGCCTTCCTGGCCATAGTAAATACTTTGATTATTTAAAAATAAATGCAAATTAAAAAAGACTGTATCTTACTACTCTAAAAAATTACCAGTATTTTCTTTCTTTCTCCCTTTCTTTCTCTCTCTCTCTCTTTTAGTACTGGGGATTGAATCTAGCACATCAGGGCATGCTAGGTAAGTGCTCTACCACTGAGTTACACCCCCCAGCCCTGTATTTTCAAATAATGAACTAGATAGAAGTTCTACAGATTAATTGTAAATTATTAAATACAATGAATAAATAAAAATCAATGTGGCCGGGTGTGGTGGCGCACGCTTATAATCCCAATACTTTGGGAGGCAGAGACTGGAGGATCTAGGTTCGCAGCCAGCCTCAGCTCTCTCTCTCTCTCTCTCTCTCTCTCTACTTAGTGAGGCCCTCCACAACTTCGTGAGACCCGGTATCAAAATAAAGTATAAAAAATAGGGCCGGGGGTGTAGCGCGGAGGTAGAACGCCCCTGGGTTCAATCCCCAGTACCACAAAAAAAAAAAAAATCGATGTGTATAGTTTTATGTTCTGATTGTAGAGAATTTCTGGGCAAGCTTATGGAAATTTACTTTGAAAGTTCATACTTTAATATGAATTTTAGAAAACCTTATATAACACGAAATAAAATATTTAACTTAGGAAACTAATAGTCAAGAATATAAAAAACTAAGCTGGGCGTGGTGGCCCACACCTATAAGCCAAATGCTTGGGAGGTTGAGACAGGAGGATCACAAGTTCACAGCCAGCCTCAGCATCTTAGTGAGACCCTGTTTCCAAATAAAAAATAAAATAGGGCTGGGGGTGTAGCTCAGAGGTAGAATGCCCCTAGGTTCAATCCCCCATAGCGCGCGCACACACACACACACACACACACATTTAAAAAACTAAAATGTAGCAAACATGCATTGCTTAATGGGGCAACATAGTGAAGTTTTCTAAAATCTTCAGACTCTTAAATTAACTTCCATTTTCATAGTAGTCTGACATGTTTTTATGCATATCTAAAAGAAAAATAAATAATAAAATAAATGATACCCTCTAG
Source organism: Glis glis (assembly GCA_004027185.1). Lineage (NCBI taxonomy): Eukaryota > Metazoa > Chordata > Mammalia > Rodentia > Gliridae > Glis > Glis glis. The sequence continues at coordinate 14,467 of PVJS01025831.1, forward strand.
TTTAAGATTGTGTTTTTTTTTCTTTTGTTGATTTGATCTGCCATTCATTTATAAAACTCAATTTCGAAGCTGGGAGTCATTTTGTTTTTAAATGATATTATTTGTTTTTCCATGAGCATTCTGTTGCCCTGAGGCAAGAAATCTGATTTAGCTATGTGTTACAATCCTGGTCTTTATTGTAGCAAGGGAGACGAAGAGGCCTCATGTTACCTTCTCCTCCAACTCAGAGACTAAATCTAGTTGGTGCATCTAAAGTTTAATAAATAGTATGCATGACTAATAATTTAATAGCTTAAAACTACTTGTTCAGGGCAATGGTTATAGCCAGAAGCCATGGCAATGCTAGAAGGTGTTTCTGAGAAGGATGGGGCACCTCTATCAAAAGCCTTTGGAGGGTTCAATCACTCCTTTGGTTTTTGCTTGGAATTCTGGACCAGCTTGTCAAGGGGCAGGAAGGACACAAACCGTGTAATGGATAAACACTCACATGCCAAAGACATTATTAATGCCACAAGAAGGTAGCAAATTATTTTTTTTCTGCTTATTACATGAATTATTTTTTCTTCTTCATTGTGTGCCTCCAGCTGGGGGGAAATTGTAAGAGCAATGTGTGGGGAGAATGATTCTGCGTGATTTTTGTCGAGCTGTGTCTCGACTCTTTGAGATTGTTCTCGGTGTACTCGACATCAATGCGTTATGAAAGGGAAATGACCCCTGCTTCCTGTTTTTGGGTTTGCAGCCTAACATGGGGAAAGAGAAACATGCAATGATGTGACAGGTAGAATAGGCTCAATAACAAAGTCGAATGTCTCTAACTACTAGGCTGGGAGGTTTAACACAAGAGAAAGCCCAAGTACACTGAAATAATGTCCATTAAGCTTGGAGATTCATAAATTATGATAGATTTAAACGGAAAGACGGTGTTAATTTCATTGACTTGGCACGACCCTGATCTCTGACCTTCTTTTGACAAAATCCATTCATCACTGAATTACAAAACATTTCTAAAAGTTAGTGAATGATGTGCTATCAATGGATATAAATATTATAGTAGTATCCAAGGAAAGAATACAAACTTTACTAATCTATTTATTTAATATTTTGTTTCACTTATATCCTCAAATTATATGCATGACTTAGGAGAAAGATAAGTTTCCTAAGAATGAAATATATGGGCTTTGCATAGATATAAACACACACATACATATGTATCATATAATATGTTTAAAATATCAAACCCACTCTTGCCACAAACACAAATTTTAAGTGGTCAAAGATGCACCACACGAGCCGGGCGTGGTGGTGCACGCTTGTAATCCCAGTACTCGGGAGGCGGAGACCGGAGGATCCAGGTTCGCGGCCAGCCTCAGCTACATAGTGAGGCCCTCAGCAACTTTGTGAGACCCGGTTTCAAAATAAAGTATAAAAAATAGGGCCGGGGGTGTAGCTCGGTGGTAGAATGCCCCTGGGTTCAATCCCCGGTACCGCAAAAATAAAAAAAATTAAAAAAAGATGCACCATACATTTATGGATTTGATTTGTGTAATAATTTCTCCTCCTTTATTCTTTCTCATTATCCTTAAAAATGTAACTGTCATGCTATGTAAATAACTATACAATAATAATGTGTGCAAGTCTTAAATATGAAGGCTCTCAATCCATTTAAAAAATAAATGCCAAATTAGAAGATAGAACTTTTTGGATCTATTTTACTCAGTTTGCTACCTGAGTTACACAAGTGACCAATTTGTTGTTTGTGCATCTACGATGGAACTTGTATATCTTCCTCTTCATATGTATTTCAAGCTTCTTATCAGACTTTAAATTCCTTGTTCTTCTTGATTGAGGGCAGAGTCACCTGTATGTGGAAATGAATGGAATTAAATTAAGAACAATCTCAGTGATACAAGATAGGAAGAATAAGACCTTATTCAGAAAGCTTTTGCTTCTTCAACTGAAGAAAGATACTGAAATGAAGGTATAGCCCAACATTTGAAGTAAAGTTCTGAGTTTTTGCTTTGAACTTAAAAAGACAAAGGTTAAAAAAAAAAGTTGAAAATAGTGCTTCAGGGCTCTAAAGTAGCACAAGAGCCCTTAGAATGGGCGATTGTGGAAGGAGAAGGAGAATCAAGAGGGCAACTGCACAGTGGAAATGTCAAAGTCATGTTTAATATAATTCCATTCTTGTCCACACTGTACCTGTTTTAGTGAAATAAGAGATTTGGTGCACAGTTGTGTGTCACTACTACTGGATACATTCTGAGAAATGCGTTATTAGGCAATTTCATCATTGTATGGACATTGTAGCGTGAACTTACACAGACCTAGATGGTATAGTCCACTACACACTTAAGATAATTTATACTCTTAGGGGCCCACCATCGGATATACAGTCTATTGTTTTCTGAAATGTCCTTATGTGTAAAACATGACTATTCAAAATATTTTCCTATTTTGAGACTGATTCTTATTTCTACTGTCCTTATCATCTTTCCTCTGAGTAATCCCAGGTATTGCAATAAATTTCTTTGGAAAATTTATTCTCTCGTCAACTCATTTCTGATATTTTAAGGTTAAACTTAACATTTAGAGCCAACTTAGTAATTTTCCTTAAAGTTATCAACATATATCTTTTCAAATGTGCAAAAGATGCCACTGGAAGAAACTTGAAAAGAATTTTAATGATCCAAAAGAAAGATAACAGGCAGCCGGGTGTGGTGGCGCACGCTTGTAATCCCAGTACTTTGGGAGGCGGAGACCAGAGGATCTCTCTCTCTCCCTGTCTCTCTCTCTCTCTCTCTCTCTCTCCCTCTCCTTAGTGAGGCCCTCTGCAACTTCGTGAGACCCAGTTTCAAAATAAAGTATGAAAAATAGGGCCGGGGGCGTAGCGCAGAGGTAGAACGCCCCTGCGTTCAATCCCCGGTACCTCAAAAAAAAAAAAAAAACAGAAAGATAACAGGCATTTAAAATATTTTATATTCCTAATTAAGATGCACATATGAGTTTGTAATAAAATTTTGGTTAAAAGTTAATTTAAAATGATAAAGATAGCTGTCATTTTTTTAAAAAAGAACATCGATTATTGTTAACCATCAATTGCCCAACATTTCTGAATCTTGAAGAATAAAACATATAGTTACTTACCAAAACATTATCAAGCAGCTCTGACATTCCAGGTAGCACTATTTTCAGTGCTTGAATAAATAAATTGCTAAAATATTGTCTAGGCTCTGAGAAATTTTAAACAAAGAGTTTTGGGAAGCTTATCTGATTATCCCATTCATTGTGGTTGAGTTGTATGTCTTTGGAAGAAATATTGTTTGTAACAGTAAAAGGTTTTTGATG
>PVJS01025832.1:0-27521 GCA_004027185.1 Glis glis
AGTGGTAGAGTGTTTGCCTATCATGCATGAGGTACTGGATTCAATCCCTAGCATGCACATACACACACACACACACACACACACACACACACACACACACTAACTCTAGATAGAGAAAAGAAATGTGAATATGAAGAAGTATGTGCTGGTGCAGCTCCAGGTCCAGGTAAGGGCTCTACACTAGTTCTGTTCATACGACTAGTCATTCCTGGAAGGGCACTGGACAGGGCTGCACACTGCAAGGCTTTTACTGGGTCTTTTTGGTTAGACATAACTCAGAGGATTTCCCAGGGCTTTGGCATTGCAAGGGGCCGTACAGGTTATCAGGTCTACATACCAGCTCCCTCATCGCCAAGTTGAATGCCATCAGCATAATCTAGACAAGTGGCTCTCCACTTTCTCCTTCAATCTTTCCAGTGTTGAGAGGATCACAGTTTTAGGATTAAATAACAATGCTAGAGGAAGCACGGGGAACTGTTACTCAAGCATAATTATAGCAAGAAAAAGCCACTCCAAGTGAGTCACTTACAACATAAGCTGAATTTTGTAGTATGGAGAAGAAATATTAGCGCTGGAAAAATGAACAAGAAAAATAGAGTGTGGGCTTTTATCTTTTTAAGAAGGGGCATAACTTTTTTAAATTACTGGAAATGCATGCATTAGTACAAAACTGCAAGCTATCAAAATTTAATATCCTTCACTTCATATTTGGCTTTTGTAGCTCAGTCTGAAACAGGCCACTTTTGTTAAAGTTTTCAAGGGCTTAATTAATTTTCCCAAAGTCTTCTCTTAATTCCTTAATATAGAAATAATTCTATTTTGACATACCTACATTATCAGTATTCCTGTATAGTTTTCATCTCCAATATTTAACCAACCCAATTTTATCTTGAGATTTGAGCAATTTGTCTATCTCTCTTTATCAATTTTATGAAACTTACTCAAAATTTCCAGTTCACACTATTCTTTATTTCCAAGGTAAGTAATCAGTAACTGCATATATTTATGACATCTCTTAACAAGAAAGACAGACTGAAAGAGACTGCAAAACACATGTTGAGAGTAAATGCAGGAGGATGTTTTCATAAGGACAAAATGTTAAATGGCCGGTTTACCAGAGATATGTTTTTTTTCCATTTTAAAACAAGTTTTACTTGGAATTTCATTTAATGGGGATTCATTTTTACAACAGTATGATCATTATCTTTCTCTGTGTGACTTTATACAGAAGGCATGAGAAATTAGAGTCTGCTTATCATATGCATCATCATATGCATCATCAAATTCTTTAGTACAAAGGGCATCAGTTGCCTTTTCTTCTGGTGATGTAGATATGCCTCAATTTTAAGTTTTGGGATAAGATACTAAGTAGTGAGCCAGTCATGGTGGTGTACACCTGTAATCCCAGTACCTGGGAGGCTGAGACAGGAAGATCCCAGGTTCAAGGCCAGCCTCAGCAACTTAGTGAGGCCCTCAGCAACTTAGTGAGACCCTGTTTCAAAATAAAAAATAAAATGGGGATGGGGGTGTAGCTTAGATGGAGAACACCCCTGGGTTCAATCCTCAGTATGATAAAAAGAAAAAGAAGAAGAAAAAATATAGAGTAATTAGTAAGAACTTAGATCCTATTAGGTTGCCATCATATTCTGTAGATGATTACATTTGAGACTTTTTTGCAGGGCCCTGAAGCTGTTTATCCCCCCGTTTCTTCATCTGTAAAACAGGCATAGTAACAATACCTCCACCACCAGTTGCATGTGGGAATTGAGTGGCTCTACAGAGCCTGGCAAGTGCCCAGCCCCTAAAATATGCCAGCTGGCAAGCTGCTGCTGCTGCTGCTTCTGTAATGTAATGAAGGGGGTGCCCTTTAAGTGACTAACAGTTAACCACATTTCTTCTTTTTCAATGAATAAAACTATATTTTCAAATGCTATAAGCATCTTAGATCCCTGGAATAAAAATTTTGATTAAGAATTGAGGAACTAAACCTTCAACTAATATTGAGTTTTTTTTATGATCCCAGGGTACATCTAAAGAATCAAGCAGGTTGGCTGAAAAGTTAGCAAAATGTCATTGTATGGTTATTGCATCTAAGTCCTCCATTCCATTACTGTTTCACATGCTAGTGGAGTTAGAGATTTAAAACACCATCTAGAGAAATCTCTGCCCAACACATGCATATTAGATGAAAATAAAGTCATGGAAAAGAAAAAAAATCATCATGTATTAAATTCCTGCCAATGGAAAAAAATAATTTAAAAGTGAGAAGGGAGTGATTTTCTTTCAAAGCTTGAAATTTAAAGTGCCATTAAAGTGAATTAAAATTGAGGCAAAAGTAGGAAGATTTCTTAAGTCCTAAATAAATCACAAGCTCAACTCCTCTTTTCAAAATATTCATGAGGTGCATTGTGTGTTTGTTTTTTTTTAAATACATCAAAAAGAGTGTAGGTAGAGGGAAATCAGTATATAAACAATATATATTCTAAATATATTTAAATTTTCCAAAGTGATTAGCAGCTTGTTTGATGCCTATGGTCTCTATCCTTCCTCCTCAAGGCAAGCTACTGGGTGGATGTAGGGAGAAAAATTCACTCATTGAATTAGCAGCAATTGTTACATGAGAATACTATGCCCACTTGGTGGCTTAAAACTGCACACATTTCTCATTTCCAGCTTCTCTGGGTCAGGTGTCTGGACAAGGTATAGGATCCCACACTGCTGAAAGTCATGGTTCACCTGGGCTGAGTTCTTATCTAAAATTCAGCTGGAGAAGGGTCCACTGCTAAGCTTACTCAGATTCTTGGCAGAGTTCAGTTACAGTTGTAGGGCAGAGAGCCTCAGCTGGTGCTCAACTGAAAGCCGCCCCTGGTTTGTAGAGGCTGTTCACCTTCTCAAAACCAACAAAGGGGAAACACAGAGACCCTAGTAAGACAGACACTACAAATTAATGTAACACAACCTCATAATTATGTAATCACATGCATTCCATCACCTTTGCCCCATTCTGTTGGTTGGAAGGAAGTCATAGGTCCTGTCCACAGTGAAGGGGACGGGATCACTCTAGGATAGGAACACCAGGAAGTATGGGGGTCATGCACACCATCTTGAGTCTGCACACAATTCACAATAACCAAGTTATGGAACCAACCTAGGTATCCATCAAAAGAGAAAGGATAGCTGGGTGTGGTGGTGTACGCTTATAATCCCAGTTCTTGGGAGGCTGAGACTGGAGGATCCGGGTTCACAGCCAGCCTCAGCTACTTAGTGAGGTCCTCTGCAACTTAGTGAGACCCTGTTTCAAATTAAAGAATAAAATAGGGCTGGGGGTGTAGCTCAGAGGTAGAATGCCGCTGTGTTCAATCCCCAGTACCAAAAAAAAAAAAAAAAAGAGAGAGAGAGAGAGAAAGGATAAAGAAATTGTGGCACATACACACAATGGAGTTTTACTCAACCATAAAAAGGAACAAAATTATGTCATTTTCAGGAAAATGGATGGAGCTAGAGAACATCCTATTAAGTGAGATCAGCCAGACTCAGAAAATCAAGGGCTACATGTTTATTCTCATATGTGAAAGCTAGAAAGAAAATAGGAATGAGAAGGTACTTCATGAAAAAAGAGGAGACCAGTAGAATAGTGGGGGGGGGGGAATAAAAAAAGAATTGAGGAAAGAAACTGACCAAATAATGCTATGTTTGCATATAAATGTATCTCTACCAATGGCACTAGCATGTACAGGGAGGGAGGAGGGGGGGAAGGCAGGTGGGATGTGGAGGGAAACCCACCAAGAGATGTTGTGTGAATATATGAATGTATCTCTTTGGATCCCATTACAATGTATAACTACTATGCACCAATAAAAAATTAAATAGAGTCTGTCTGCAACATTTACCTATTTTAATTCTCAGTAGATTCACCTTTTGTGGAAGAGAAGAATGACTATATTGACTTGAAAAGCCTGAAGAAGTTTCCATTCTACATTTCCCTTTTTTCACTCTTAATAATGAGCACCGGCTCTTTTGATGTATTATTTTTAAATCATTATAAAAACTAGATATACATTGGCTTATCATTCAAAGTAAAAAATAGACTCCTTTTCATAAAAACATGTCTTGATTATTCAGCCAGTAGAAAATAAGGGGGTCAAGTTCTAGTTTTCTTGGGGCTTGATTCGTGGTTAGAGAAGAAAAAGCTTGCTCACCAGGGAGTGTTCACTGGGAAACACTCCAGCCTCCACCAGGAGGCAGAGGCATCCCTAGCAAACCCTGGACTTGTCTTCATTCAGTCTGGAACTCCTGTGCCTCTGGATCCAGATGGACCGAGTATTTGCCCCAAGATGACATAAGTACCAGCTTTGTGGTGAGGCAATTATTTCATGTTAGTCTAACATTCATGCAACACCACTTTTCCCATGGCTTTACTAAATTGTAGAATTGTAGTCCTTGTGAATTGTAGGTGATATGATCACAATTACAGATAATGCAACATGTGATAGTACAAGGTTAAAGGGACCATGGAAGGCTATGTGAGTGAAAATAAAGAAATAAATAAACCCCCACACTAATAGCTATGCATGATACTTGGTATTCTTGACACTGAGTTCAACCTTCAAAATTTAAGGCCATAGCTGCTTATCAATAGGTTCATCTTCTAACCTGCTAATAAGCAGGACTTAAATAATATGATTTGGAGATTACCAGCACTATTAATACTCAACACTCTATAGCCCCATAGATTTTACATTTTCAAAATACATTCATAACTATTACCTTATTATAGATAAGTAAAATTAGAATTGAGTATGATTTGCCACCACTATTTTTAGTCTGATTTTTATTATGGCAGTGAGTTTTATCTCACTTTTGCAATAGAAATTAGTACTCTCTCTTCAAAACTTAACTCCTACTATTTGTTCAGATGACAAAGACGTTGAGAGTTAGAGTGCACTCTGCTACCTACTATATCCCTCTGCCTTTGCACTTTTCAATGAAGATCTTCATCTCTCTTTCTCTCAATATCTCTCTCTCTTTGTGGTGCTGGGGATTGAACCCAGGGGCATTCTACCTCTGAGCTCTGACCCCAGCCCTACTTTGTATTTGGAAACAGGGTCTCTCTAAGTTACTGAGAGCCTCGCTAAGTTGCTGAGGCTGGCTTCAAACCTACAATCCTCCTCTTGTCTCAGCCTCCCAAGTACTGGGAATTTAGGTGTGTACCACCATGCCCTGCACTTTGTCTCTTACTCTGAACTTTCAGTTGTTTTCAGGTGTGCTTTATATTTTATTATCTAGATAGGAGCCTCTGTTAATCAGCTTTCTGCCACTGTGACAAAATATCTGAGATTAAAAAAAAACTTTAAAGGAGGAAAGATTTATTTTGGTTCACAGTTTCAGTTCATGGTTGCTCGACCCCATTGCTTTGGGCCTGGGGTAAGGTAGAACCTCATGGTTGGAAAGCAAAGAGAGAGAGGAAGGGGCCAGGATCCCAATATCTCCTTCAAGGGCATGGCCCCAATGACCTAACTTCCTTCCCCTAGGCTCCACCTCCTTAAGGTTCCAACACTTCCCAGTAGCACCACAGGCTGGCGACCGCGCCTTCAACACATGGCCTTTGGGGGACATTTAAGATCCAAACTGTAACAGAGCCTCACCAAGGGAAAGGATTTAACTTGTGTGTATTCTTGTTGGGGGTTGCTCCTGCAATGCCTCATAGATGCTCTTGTTCAGAGAAGCACTCAGTGAAGCCAACAGATGGTCTGATATTTAGCAGCTGAAGGGGGATCTTCCTCATTTCACAGGGCCTGCACCTACTTTTCCCTATATTCCTATGACAGGCAGAAAAATGTCCCCCTTTCCTGTAAGACCCATTTGCTTCTTAATATTCAGTGCCTGTGACTATGACTTTAAGAGTCATAAGAGTAAAGACTACATTATATGTCTAAAGGTGTGATTAAGTGAAAGGTCTTGAGAGGATGTTGCACCTAGACTATCCAGGTGGACTCTAAATGCCATGATGTGTATCCTTAGGAGAGAGGAGAAGAGATTATGAGGCAGAAGAAAAGGGGGAAATATGCACATGAAGGTAGAGATTGGAGTGATGTGGCCACAAGTCAAGAATGCCAGCAGTCATCCAAAACTCTCTGGAGAGACAAGGACCAGATTCTCCTCCATGGCTCCCAGGAACATGGTCCTGCTGAACCTTCAGTTTCAGCTCCAGGAAACTCATTTTGGACTTCTGGCCTCCTTAACTCTAAGAAAACAAATTTATATTGTTTTAAGCCACCAGATCTGTGGTAATTTGTTACAGCCATCACAGGAAATGAATTTGAGCCCTCCACCCTTTATCCTTCCTGTCTCCAATCAGGAATCTAGGAAAAACATGTGTCTCCCCCTTCACCCTCTGTCCCCAAGCCTACTTAAATTCCATCTCCATGATGAATACTTTTGTCCAGTGATTTTTTTAAAAAAATGCATACCTTTGCAGTAGTAATCTCATTGGGGCGGCATTGGAGAACTCATGGAGCACTTTCCCCAACCATCTGATCCTTGACTTGTACTGTGAGGTAATACGTATTGTCATCTCTGATGTTCAGGTTAGGAAGCTGCTGAGAGAATCAGTCACACCCTAAATTCCAGAGAACTTAGTCTCCTCTTAACAGATCTAGTTAGTAAAGGAAACTCAGATTTCCTGAGGCAGCCGCTTGCTATACCTGCCTGATCCTCCTCACAATACTAAGAAATACATTATATTACAGACGTAGAAACTGGGCCTCAGAGATGTGAAGTTACTTGTTCAAAGTCACACAGGCAGTAAGTGAAGGAATACTCAGGTCCATTTCCCTAGTCCATGAGCTCTCCAGACACTGCACCGTAGGTGGGGATAGGGACCTAGGGACATCTTATTGCCATCATCAAAATATACTAGGATTGTAATCATAGCTAATATGTTTTCAGCTCTTATTATGAGCCAAGGATCATTCTAATCATATTATACATACTAACCTTTTAGTTCCCACAGCCACCTATGAGGTAGAAGGTATTGACTATTATAATAGGCTGAAAAACCACTCCCCAAAGAGGTCCACATCCTAAAACAATGACCTGAGAATATGCTGTCTATCTTGTAGGCCTGGTAGCAGGGACTTTGCAGATGTGCCTATGTCAAAGATCTTGAGATGGAAGAGAGTTTTGTAAGAAGGAGGAAGGAAGGATAAGGTCAAGAGGCATGACAAGGAGCTGGCCCTGGTGGTACACACTTGTAATCCTAGGACTTGGGAGGCTAAGACAGGAGGATTGCAGGTTCAAGGTCAGCCTCAGCAACTTAGCAAGACCCTCAGCAACCTGGTGTGACCATGTTTCAAAATAAAATATAAAAAGGGCTGGGGGTATAGCTTGGAGGTAGAATGCCCCTGGGTTCGATCCCCAGTAACACACACACACACACACACACACACACACACACACACACACGGCATGACAAGAAAGCAGAGGGTCAGAGTCAGGGAGATTTGAAGATGTTGGGTCCTGGCCTAATGAGGGAGGAGACTATCAGGGAGGAAAGGCAAGGTCTCTGGGGCCTTTGAGGGAGCAGGGAAATGCTGACACCTTGGTCTTGCACATTTCAATCTACAACCTCTAGAATCAAAAGAAAATAAATCTGTGTTGTTGAAAGCCACTAAAATATTTGTGGTGATTTGTTGCAGCAGAAATAGGAAACTAAAATAATTACTATCCCCATTTTACAGATGAAGACCCAAAGCATAGAAAAGTTACATAATTTGCCCCACGGTCACACAGCTACTGAGCGGCAGCACCAGGATTCAAACCCAGAACCCAGTGTCAGCTCTCCTCTACCAACCCCACTGGATTTCTTTCTTCTTTTTCCACCTTTCTTAAAGCACTAGTTACCACTACTCATTTTACAAAACTATTTTAAGTACCTTATTCATATTCTAAATAAATAACCCCAGCATATTTTACGAAGTGTGATTTCCAAGCATTTAAAAATATGTATTTTTTCAAAATCTTACAAAAGACACTCAAGCTATAAAAGAAATCAGGGCAGCTTCATTCTAATGGAAGGTGACAGGCAGGAGTGGGACTGATCCTGGCCAGCCTTCCCGCCTGCGCTCTTCCCTGCATTCTAGACCCTCTTCAGAGGCCTCAGGAACCATCTGAAACTAATGCTGCAAGAAAAGAAGTTCTGAATTTCATTCCCTCCAACTGGGGAGCAGCTACCTAGACAGATTCTGATGTGCACAGTAAGCTGCTATTTTATCTCTACAAGGTGACACTTGTCTCTGTTTCTCCAGGAATGTTGATTAGTTCATGCTGATTTATTCCCATTAGCATTATGTTAATGTTATTGATATTTTCAAGGACTTTGCATTAGCAATTTCTCTCTTGAATGACAGGAGAAAGAATGAGTTGACAGTGTCATCCCAGCTCTCAAAATGTAATATGTTGGTCCCCTGGATATATTTCAAAATTATAATAGCTAATAAGTATATGATTTATGTGTCCACACCAACAATGCTTCAAAGAAGGTATTTCATCGTCCACTTACAGTTTTAAAAACTGAGACTCAGAGAGGTGAAATGACTGATTTTGTTGTGGTCACAAACCTAAAAAATGGCCATGCTGGAATCTTTATCTGACATACAGACTCTTTCTAGATTTGACACTAGGGAGGCATGTGCTGCCCTTTTGGAAGAACGTGTTTAAAACCCAAATTTGCCTCTTATGTGCCAAGTTATTTAACTAAAAGCTTTGGTTTCCTCAGGTGTAAAACCAAGATAACAACTACACTTACCACGCGGGACACAGCAGAACTAAGTGAGTTACACAGGAAAGGTTGCTGGAATCAAGTGAGATATTCAGTGTATGTTTCTAGCCCTCATTATTATTACAAATTTTAGGCATAAAAGTTAGGCTTTCCTCAGTCATTCTCCATTACTCTTTGTTCTATCCAGAGAAATGTTAGATGCTGCAAAAGATCAGACAAATTGTGAATGGAGACAAGTTATTTCTGAGACTCACTTTGGGTACAGGAAGAACCTGCACAATGCTGCTGCATTGGTTTCATGCCCAGAAAATACCAAGAGGTCATTTAGTTCATCTTCAAGCTGTGGCCTGGTCCCTTATGAAATAATCTACCTCCGTATGAAACACCTCCAGGGAAAGAGACTTTATAGTTTCCTGTGGTAATTGATTTGAACGTCAGACTTGGAGAGACCCAAAGTCATGAGTACAGGGCCTCACGTTTCACTCTGGGATGGAGGTCAGAAAGACATAAAATGCGATCTTCGCTCTTCCTACAGAGACTGGAATGTTTCAAAAAGCATCTCTCTCTCTTTCTTTCTCCTCTCTCCTTCTGGATTGAACCCAGGGGCATTCTACCCCTGAGCTACAAACCCTAGCCCTTCGTGTGTGTGTGTGTGTGTGTGTGTGTGTGTGTGTGTGTGTGTGTGCGCGTGTGTGTGTGTGCGCGCGCGCCCAGGGGCATTCTACCTCTGAGCTACACCCCCAGCCCTATTTTATTCTTTTATTTTGAAACAGGTTCTCACTAAGTTGTGGACAGCCTAAATTGCTGAGGCTGGCTGTGAACCCTTTTTTAATTTTTTATTTTGAAACAGGATCTCACTAGGTTGTTGAGAGTATCACTACATTGCTGAGGCTTTCTTAAACCTGAGATCCTCCTGTCTCAGCTTCCCAAGTACTGGGATTGTAGGTGTGCACCACCACGCCTGACTACCAAGGGGCTGTGTGTGGTGTGTGTGTGTGTGTGTGTGTGTGTGTGTGTGTGTGTATGTGCGTGCATGTGTGTGTGTGTGTGTGTGGTACTGGGGGGTGGAACCCAGGGGCATTCTACCTCTGAGCTATACCCCCAGCCCTCTTTTATTTTTTATTTTGAAACAGGGTCTCACTAAGTTGCAGACGGCCTCAGTAAGTTGCTGAGGCTGACCACCAACCTGCAATCCTCCTGTTTCAGCCTCCCAGGTACTGGGATTACAAGCATGTGCCACCATGCCTGGCTCAAAGGGACTTCTTAAACTTCAGCTGATGTTCTTTCTTCTAAGTCAATGCTTAATTCTTTCTTCCTTGAAACCAATGAATAACTTCCTTGAAACCAATAAACAACTCAATTTAAAACCCACATCATCTATTTATGGAAAAGATTCATTTTTCCTTTTAGAACTGCACAACTTCCTTCGGACTCAATTTACTGCAAACTAATCCCTATTAATGGAGCAAGTTGAGAAAGGAGGAGTACTCAACTGGTTATTGTGAGGTGTGTAAGAAAAAAAAATCTAGATTGGAAATAAGGAGAAACAGACCCTACATCAAGCTTCTCCATTTACTATTTAATCAGGCCTTAGACAAACCCATTCCAAAGCGCATGAGACAACTAATTTGTTTATTTTACAGGCACTTCATGACAATCCAGTGGTAAGCAAAGTGCATGGGGGACTGTGAAACACTGTGTAAGAGGTGGCTCTCCAGGGAAAAACATTGACACCACTAAAGTTAAACTCTCTGACCCCCGATCCCGATAGCATGAGCACAGAGCACAGGCGCTCCAACTTTCTGAGTCCCTCCGCCCTCTGCAGAGTGGGGCTTGCTTTGAGATATGTTCCTCCTGGTGGCTCTCTGGGAGAGCACCTGGCTGACAGAAACAAAGAGAGGAACCTACCAACAAAAGAACAGAATCTGACCCTTGAATTCCCAGTTTCATGGTCCTGATTTCCTCCTTAAACCTGGGCTCCATCTCTTACATAATGCAGCCAACTTTCCTGGTTGCTGTCAAGAAGTACTAGTGTTAAGGAAGGTGTTCAATCCAGTCCATTGGTGTGATGGTTTGGACATGGTGTTAAGTGTTCTCGTAATGCTTCATGTGTTCAAGTTTAATCCCCATTTGTGAGGTCTTGGGAGGGTGGAAACTTAATCTGAGTATGGTGTTTAGAGGTGGGGCCCGTGGAAGGTGACCAGGAGAGGACAAAGACATCGGGGCATAGATTCCATGAGTGAATCCTGGTGGCTTTATTCAGGAGAGAGACAAACAGACACCCATGCACATTCCTGCTTCTTGCTGCATGATGCCCTACACCACCTTGGGACACTACCAGCAAAATGACCATTATCAGATGTGGCCTCTCAACTTTGGCCCTCTAGAATCAAGAACCAAAATAAACTTTTTTCTTTAAAAAGTTACCTAGCTTCAGCTATTTCATCATAGTAATATAAAGTAGACTAATAAATGTGGGCCAAAGACTGAATAACTGACTGGGCCCCTGGCTGTGGCTCCAAGGCAGAGTATGCACTCTACGGTAGTCTTTTTAAAATTTCCAACTCTTATTGCCCTCTTTGTTCTGGCCCAGGGATTTCCTTTTCTCTTGAAGCATCCCCATACTGATAGCCACTCTGTTCTGGGCTTCCCCAAACCCCTGTATATGGACCTTGGTTCTCGTCGTATCTCTCAGACACTCTGCTTCATTGCTCTTTTGTAGCCCTCTGCACCTTCCATTCATTTTGCTGTGAACCTAAAACTATCCTTAAAAATAAAGCTTATTTTTAAAACAATAATCATTTTATTTAACCCTACTACCACTACTGATTAGGAGTTAAAAAACCTAATAAAATTTCAAATATGACTAGATTATTTTACCATCAGGGTGTGTCTCAGGATCTATGTCCCCATCTAAGACATAACAAGGAAGCATTCCTGTGGTTAACCATGTCACGCATAACTCAACATTTCTAAGTGCTTAGAGAAGAGCCCAGGCCCAGGAGTCCCATGACCTCCCCTCCCCCAAGGAGATGCCACCTCCCCCCAGGCCTTCTCTGGCTCCCACACTTCCTGCCCCGGCCTTTATCCTCAGCCTTTTTACATAAGCCTGCTACTGGTTAATGGGAGCTTTCAGGCAGTGACATAGTGGCAATTATATTAGCATGCACTTCTACACATCTTTTCAAATAGGCTATAGCTCTTGAAGTAGAAATGTCATTAGAAGGACCCCCACAACCAACCTCCCTCAAATCAATTTTATTAAACTGGGAGAAAAAAAATACAGCAAAGGCAACATACAACTTTTTTTTGCTCATGAATATCTATTTTTAAACACACACACCTATTAACTTGTAAACAATGGAATCATGAGAACCCCTCCATTAGGAGGATGAAAGACTGCCACTGATAAAAATGCCTCCATTAATAACAGGGATTAATGGGCAGCAGCAGTGCTCGGGGTCCTCCTTCCCTTGTGTTCACATCTACATACATGAAATGAGCGATATCATTAATAGGCCTCATTGACGGGCTGGCAGCAAGTTGCCCCACCAAAACATGAGTGATGATTATTAGTTCGTTTGAATGGGAGGATATTTAGTGCTTACAGTTGTGAGGCTCCACCATCAGAGAAGCACACAGTCCCTTCTAAGAAAAGGGTGCATTCATGCTGTTTATTTTTTCTTCAAAGCTTTTCTTTCAAGTGAAGGTTAGAGAAGGGAAAATGCATGCTTTTAATCCAAATGATAATTGCTGTCAAACAACCTACTCTGAAATCATTCCCATTGTGCACTGAATCATCAGAATCTGTCACTACCACTGTTTTGCTCTAAGCATACTGTTCATGGCTTTTCTCTATCCAAAAAAAACTAGTCAAGAGTCTTTATTCTCTCACTCAAATTGACTTACCACACATTTTACTAAGTACCTGCTATGAGCCATAACAAGCCCGCAGGATGTAAAGGTAGATACATGGGTCCAATTTTCCAAACCCTCACATTAAAGGAAAGAAGAGAGAGATTTAGAGAGGGGTGGCATTAACAAAAGTATCTAAAACAAGTATCTTCTTTCAGAAAAGAAGAGTATACTTTGGCTGCCATAATGTGCAACACTTCCCACAGACCTACTGTAATTAGCTCAGTATGGTACGTGTGCAGAAAACATGAACCAAGGCTGGAGAAGTCACAAGGGCCAGGCCACGGACGGGCATATTTAGGAGTTTATATTTTATTTTGTAAGCAATGAAAGGCCACTGAAATTTTTCTAGCAGGAAAATAACACAAACATGCATGATCTTTAGAAAGAAATCACTCCTGCGATGATACAGACAGCAGACTGAAGAAAGAAGGGTTGTAGGGAGACAGAAGCTTACTGCAACAGTCCAGGCATGGTGGGGAAGATGGGAACAAAGGCCGTAGTAGAGGGGTAAAGGAGAAAGAGCAAATATTTAAGACTAAGTATCAAAATGGAGAGGAAAGTGTCAGGGACCAGGCTTCAGTTTTAGGCTTAGGCTCTGTGAGAATGAAAAACCAAATTTGGGGGAAAGGAAATGAGTTCATCCTTTCCACAACAGAAATAGGTGATGTATACAATACCCTTCTTTATTTAGGAACTCATCACCGAGTACCATTTATGTTTCTATGCTCTTTAGAGCACCAATTCTAGAAACATTTTCAGTATTTCAAATATGTCAAAGTGAAAAGGCTCATAGAGTAATGGGTGAAACCGTTAACAGAGAAATGAGGTTGGACCATCCAGATTACACTAACAAGACAGGACTCTGCTTGCCTAGAGTGGACAGGGGAGATGCACAACTCAGATCAGACAAGAATCCTGCCAGGAGCAGAGGCACAGGCACGGCACACTCATTCATGCATGGGGACAAATCAACTTAGACATAATAAAGCCAAAGAATGTGATTAGGAATGTCTGGGGTCAGCGACTGGGTGAAAATAACAGGAGAGGAAGGCACAAGGACAGAGTAGCACCTGATGAGGGGGCACCGTGTACTCTGGTCTGGATTGATGAAAGAAGGCGAGTCGGGCGATTCTTTCTGGTTTGGTAATAGTGGTGTTTGGGCACGTGAAAAAATAGAAGAGATTAAAAAAAGAAATGCCTGTTGGAAAAAAAAAAAGGATGACAGAAGAGTCAGAAGGATCACAGAAGTGTCAGAGGAAAATATTGGGTTCCTAGATAAGGGCAGCCCCCTCTGTATAAAAGCCAATTTTAAACTTAGCACCGAATAAGACATTTTAAAGGGCAAGTCAGAGTCGGAGCAGAAACAACGAGCTGCCTGGGTCAGAAACACTGCAAGAACTCGACCACAGACTCGAACATTTTATAGCAAAGAGCAATGAAATCAAGACACTAAGTGCTTGTTGCTGCAATGAGAATTACTGTAATATGAGGATTGCTATGAAAGAAAATGAGACTAATTTGGATTTAATCCCCAACAGACTCATATTTGAGGGAAATAATACAAAGGGAAACAGAAAAATGGAACAACTTTCATTTATGAACAGAAAGAATCCTCCCACTTGGTGTCGGTAAATAATGGACATTTGGAATAATTTAGCAGGCAAAATTGCAAAATCAGTGATCCTAGAGTCCCTAATGAACCTATCAGAGACCACTGTGGGAAAGTAATACCTGCATATAGCCCCGAAGACCACGGCGCTACCTGTGTATGCAGTCAGCCTGTAATAGACATGATTCTATGGGTTAAGAATTTTCAAAAGGATCTAATTTTTCAATTTATGTGCATGTAATATTCATCCATAAGTTTAAGTATCTATTTGCATGCATATGCATATGCATACACATATAATACAAAGACTCACAATCATAAAAGAAACACCTGAAAATTTCAACTCAATCAATTCTGAGTTCCAGCAACTGAGAAACAATGAAGAGAGATAATCCCAGAAGGGACAGGTTTGGGCTTCAAAGGCCACAAAAGAAAATAGAAATTCACAGCACAGTGGATTCCTGAAACAGCATACAGAGTTGTCTGCTAAGTGACAGCTTGCTTAGAAAACAGGTATCCTACCTGGTCAGCTTTGAAGGGGACACTGATCTCAGCTCAACAATAGCACTTATTCTGTGCAAGGTACTCCGGTAAGTGCCCCAGGCTAACAGGAGGCCAGATGAATCTCCACTCATTGACCCCTGCACAATCTCCTTTCTTTTATCTCTATATTATCACCACTTATGTTAGACAACAGTGTCCAAGAGATAGCAGAGGTAGCAAAATGTAATCCATAAGGCTGCAGAATTTAGTACAACTTAATCC
This sequence comes from Glis glis, assembly GCA_004027185.1. Taxonomy (NCBI): domain Eukaryota; kingdom Metazoa; phylum Chordata; class Mammalia; order Rodentia; family Gliridae; genus Glis; species Glis glis. The sequence continues at coordinate 15,072 of PVJS01025832.1, forward strand.
ATGACCAAAATGGGGAATTATTTTTATATTTTTTTTATTTCCAGGCTTTGATCTTACATTGCTGTTTCATAGGTTATGTATACAAATTCTTTCCCATTCAAGCTCATAAATGTCTCACGTTACAGTTACCTCAAGTCTAGAAAATGAAATCGCACCTCAATTATAATTAAAGGAAAATCTCTACTCCTCGGGAATTTAATAATAATAGTCCCCTGGTATTGATGACCAACTAAAGCAAACCTGAAGGGCTTTCAATCTCAAAACTATTCTTTCAAGTATAAAGCAATGAAGGTTATTCTTATTAAGGAACAATAATGAGAGTTAAGTTTGGGGTGGTGGCTTTTAATCGCTAATGCAATTGTGACAACTCAACATTTTTCTAACGTTAATCTGCTGAGGAATGACTAGGAAACAAATGTAAGAGGCAGCTTTAAAGAAAGAATATTTGTCCTAGACACGAGCAGGGAAGGAACAAGATCATTAGACAATGACAGTAAGGGCTGTACTGTTAATGAGGCATATGTAAAATTTTTCCTAGCTGATTGGTTGACATTTTCTTGCCAGTGATGTTATTATTCACCTTGTAAAGTGAATCCATTCCACATCAGGGCATAGTATTAACTCTGAAATACCTAGGATTTTTCCCACTGCTGAGCAATCTGGTTAGACAGAAGCCTACTGAACTCCTATTGTGTGTCAGACTGGATAGAACTAGAGTGCTAACCATCTAGTTGCGCATTTGGGCTCCCCAAGGGGCCTGAAGGCAGGCCTTATCTTATGGCAGCCTGTCATCCTTTAGGAACAAGCCAGTAAGACTACTGTCAAACATTCAGAGATAAGCCCAAGGAGCCCATGTGTGTGTGTGTGTGTGTGTGAGAGAGAGAGAGAGAGAGACTAGGAATTGAACCCAGGAGTATTCTACCTCTTAGATACACCCCCAGCCCTATTTTATGTTTTATTTTGAAACAGGGTCACATTAAGTTGCTGAGGGTCTCACTAAATTGCTGAAGCTATCCTCAAACCTTGAAATCCTCTTGTCTCAGCCTCCCAAGTACTGGGATTACAGGTGTGTGCAGTCACGCCTGGCACCAAGAAGCCCCTCCCTTTTTTTTAACTGCCTCATAATTCATTTACTTTTTTTCTAACTAGTTAATTAATAATACAGAAAACATCCTTTTAAAAATTAAGAGTTGCCAAATAAAATATAGGACACCCATTTAAATTTAAATATCAGGTAACAACAAATAAATTTAGCACAAATATATTCTGAACACTGCACGGGATATATTTCCATTAAAAAAAGTTTTCCTGAAACTTAAATTTAACTGGGAATATGTATTTTTATTTGAAAATCTGGTATAACTAATCTCTCAAGGAAATGGGGAAATCCTCGGTGGAGGTGGGAGGCAAGAATGAAGGGAGGCTGAAGATCTGAGCGCCCCGCATATGGCGGACGCTTGCTAGGTGTTTCCATTCCCTTCTCCTGCTCTTTTCTTGTCTCTCTGTCAGGCGTACCAAGAAGTGTCTATCCTTGTCCTCAGTGAGCATACTACTAATAAAATAAATACATTCATGTAATAAAAAATGGCATGTGCTAGTGCTGAGGAGGAGGCATGGAGTAACTTCCTAGAGAGATAGCTTGACACTAGTTAAACACCTATTGCTATCTAATGAGCAGAGATGCTTTAAAATGCGTCTCAAACATGAAGACAGGTGATACAGCAGGGTATCACGCGGGAATTTTCAGTGTTCATCGTGTTCCTCAATACAGACTTCTGAGGCACACCTTTCAGTTCAGTGTGGGTTATTTTCTACAGGTGGGAGTGCAGCCTCCTGCCTGTGTATGTTGGGCTCAAATCTCAAGTGGGTTTTCATGAGGCATACCCACAAAAGTGGCCACCGTTAGCCAATGAAACAAAGTGACCAGAGAAATTGAGGAGCCATGCCTGGAGCCCAGGAAGCCTTTATGTTTCAGGGACTATTCTTGGGGTAAACATCCTCCTTTTACAAATACCAAGTGCATGGCTTATATTTCCCTATTCTGCACATCACATTTACAAAGGCAGAGTAGGCAAAATAATTAAACACACATATGTCAAAATATATATTACACTTTTAAAACATGTATAGAAACAAAGTTTTCTATAATCTTCATAGCCTGGATTATTTCCTTTTGCCAAAGTAAGATGAGGAACGCTTCCTCTATCCCTGCACTTAGGCCCTCACAGCATGGAGATCAATTTGAAGTTCTTTAATGTAAGACCCCTCACTGAAAAAAGATATATTAGAAACTTTTTTCTCCAAAAATAAAAATACATGTCCACTATAGAAAGACATTTTATTCATTTTTTGTGGTACTGGGGGTATAACCCAGGGGCATTCTACCTCCAAGCTACACCCCCAACCCTATTTTATTCTTTTATTTTGAAACAGGGTCTCACTAAGATGTGAAGGGTCTCACTAAGTTCCTGAGGCTGGTCATGAACCTGTGATCCTACTGTCTCAGCCTCCCAAGTACTAGGATTACAAGCATGCACCACCATGCCCATCTAGAACAAAACATTTTAAATGAATAAAATTACCCAGAAGAACTTAAATACCTATAGTATTTGCTGATAGTATTTTCATACTTTGTATTAGTTTTCATACATACATAGGTTATATAACTGAGATCTTATTGAATGTATGATTTTGTATTCTATATAAAATTTTGTGTATGAAAGATAGAATATATGTTACACACATGACTGTATATTAGGTGGGTATCCCATGATTTGATGAATCACTTGACCACTTAATAAGGGATGTTTCTGGGGCAACACCTCCACTTACAGTTGTATGGCCTTCAGCACCCCCTGTCTGCCTGTCTCCTCTGGGTGTTATGAGTCTTAAATTAATATTAATATTAACTCTAAAATTAATATTAACTCTAATATTAAGCATGACACCTATATAATGCTTTACACATTGTAAATGCTCCATAATGTTAGCTATTAGCATTTTTCTTATTATTATGGAATTATGTTGTATATCTTTGGGGGGTAAAAAAAACTGGAAAAGTCAGAGCAAGAGTATAGATAAAAATGGCTGGGCGTGATGGTGCACGCTTGTAATCCCAGTACTTTGGGAGGCGGAGACGGGAGGATCCAGGTTCGCAGCCAGCCTCAGCTCTCTCTCTCTCTCTCTCTCTCTCTCTCTATCTCTCTCTCTCTCTTTCTACCTAGTGAAGCCCTCCACAACTTCGTGAGACCCAGTTTCAAAATAAAGTATAAAAAAATAGGGCCGGGGGTGTAGCACGGAAGTAGAACGCCCCTGGGTTCAATCCCCGGTACCACAAAATAAATAAATAAATAAATAAATAAATAAATAAATAAATAAGTAAATAAAAATGCCCCAAAGGGACTGATAGGAATTTTCCTAATACTGTCAGAATAAAATTTTGTATAGATTTCCAGTGTTAGACACATATGGATATTCAATTGATGCTGTTGACTCAATTAATTGCTGAATCAATGGACCACTGGTTTTTAGATTAGGGTCACAGGTCACATTTTCATTTGCTTCCATGTGTAATATGACTCTAGAAACTAAAAAAAAATGTAGTGTCATCAACTTCTTACATCCTTGGTATAAAAGAAAAGGTTCAGTCTGTAGAACCACTTGATATGATAGAATGAAGGTTGTTAAAGTATATCATATAAATGTATATCTGGAAAGAGATTATCTGTTTGAAAGAGCTTTAAACTAAATTGTCAAGAAAACGATCTGAAAGAACCTGAGCAAATACCCAGAAATAGTGGAGAGAAAACAACAGCAAAAAAGATTGCGGACAAAACTTCCTAATCCAATTCCTGAAATGTGCACAGTTCCTGAATTAATGTCAAAATATTTAAGGATAAAGACAACAATTCTATTTATAATAGTATTAAAGAGAATAGAAGGCTTAGGAATAAAATTAATCACAGAGCAAAGGACAAATATACTGGAAACTATAAAATATTGCTGAAAGAAATTAAGACACGAATTATGGCTAGGGAGAACTAATATTGTTAAGATATTAAGACTTCCCAATGTGCTCTACAGTGTAATACAATTCCCATCAAAATCCCAATGGCATTTTTGAGTAGATTAAAAAAATCCTAAAACTAATGTGAAATCTCAAGTAACCCCATAAATAACTAAGTCTTGAAAAAGAATAAATTTGGAGGTCTCACACTTTCTAATTTCTAAATCTTACAAGGCCCCAGTAATGAAAACAGTGTAATGTGGCATAAAAACATAGAGATCCATGGAATAGAATGGGGAGCCCCCAAATAAATCCTCATATGTATGGCCAAATAATTTTCAGTAAGGGTTCCAAGACCATTCCTCTGGAAAAAGGACAGTCTTTTCAAAAAATAACACTTAGAAAACTGGATAGCCATAGAAAAGAATGAATTTGGACCATCACATTATACCATATGTAAAAACGAACTCAAAATGGATCAAACACCTAAATATAACAGCTAAACTTACTATGAAAAAAGAAAAAAACATTATGAAACATAGGGGAACGCTTCATGACATTGGATGTGGCGATGGTCTCTTGAATATGCAACCAAAAGCAATGGCAAATAAAGTAAAAATAAACTGGACTACATAAAAATGAAAAACTTCTGTGCATGAAAGGATACAATCAACATAGTGAAAAGGCAATAATCAGAATGGGAGAAAGTATTTTAAAATCACATATAAGGGATTAGCATCCCCAGATAAGGGGTTAATATCCAGACTATAGCCGGGCATGGTGGCGCACGCTTGTAATCCCGGTACTTGGGAGGCTGAGACCGGAGGATCCGGGTTCGCGGCCAGCCTCAGCTACTTAGTGAGGCCCTCCGCAACTTCGTGACACCCAGTTTCAAAATAAAGGATAAAAAATAGGGTCAGGGGTGTAGCTTGGAGGTAAAACGCCCCTGGATTCAATCCCCGGTACCGCAAAAAAAAAAAAAAAAATTCAGACTATATTTTATTTTAAAGTATTTCACAATTTTATAACAAAGCATCAGATAACCTGATTTAAAAATGGGCAAAGGACTTGAGTAGCTTTTTCTCCAAAAATATACAAATGGCCAATTAACACATGAAAATATGCTCAACATCACTAATCATTAGCGACATGAAATCTAAGCCATGAGATACCACCTCATACCCATTAGGATGGCTATTACCAACAATAACAAACAGAAAATAAATGTTTTCAAGGATAGGAAGAAATTGGAAGCCTTTGCATTGTTGGTGGGAAGGTAAAATAGCATGGTCACAGAGGAAACAATATGATGGTTCCTGAAAAACATAAAAATAAAATTATCATATGATCCAGCAATTCCACTTCTGGGTATATGCCCAAAAGATTTAAAAACAGGGCCTTAAAGAGGTATTTACAAGCCGGACGTGGTGGCGCACACTTGTAATCCCAGTACTTGGGAGGCAGAGACCGGAGGATCCGGGTTCGCGGCCAGCCTCAGCTACTTAGTGAGGCCCTCCGCAACTTCGTGAGATCCAGTTTCAAAATAAAGTATAAAAAATAGGGCCGGGGGTGTAGCTCGGAGGTAGAACGCCCCTGGGTTCAATCCCTGGTACACACACACACACACACAAAAAGAGGTATTTACAGCTGGGCGTGGTGGTGCACACTTGTAATCCCAGTACTTGGGAGGCTGAGACCAGAGGATCCGGGCTCGTGGCCAGCCTCAGCTACTTAGTGAGGCCCTCTGCATCTTAGTGAGACCCTGTTTCAAAATAAAGAATAAAAAATAGGGCTGGGGGTATAGGTTGGAGGTAGAATGCCCCTGGATTCCATTCCCAGTACCACAAAAAAAAATTTTAAAAATTGGTATTTAAACACCCATGGTCATAGCAGCATTTTTCATAACAGGCTAAATATGGAAACAGTCCAAGTGTCCATCAATGGATGAATAAATAAATTGTGGTATATAGATACAATGGAATATTATTCAGCCTTAAAAAGGAAGAACATTCTGACACATGCTACAACATGGATAAACCCTGAGGACATTATGCTAAGAAAAAAGAAAGCCAGTACAAAAAGGCAAATACTATATGATACCACTTATGTGAGGTACATAGAGTAGTCAGATTCAAAGGTGAAATGGAACGGTGGCTGGTAGAGGCTGGGAAGTTTGCCAGAATGAGGAATTGTTTAATGGGTATGGAGTTGCAATTTTGAAAGATGAAAAGAGTTCTGAAGATGAGTTGCACAATGATGTAAATGCACTTAACACTCTTGAACCATACACTAGAGAATGGTTAAGATGATAAATGTTATGTTATACACATTTTACCACAATAAAAATAAGTAAAGATACACATAATGAAAACATTTAATGATAAGTTTAGGAACATTTTATAATGCTGACTTCTGGCATTAATTTTTGAGTTCCACTTCTCTCTTTTTAAATCATTAAGTTCTGTCTTTCCAACAAAACTGTAATTCCCATGGGATCAGGGACTAGGTCCTATGATTTCAGCACACAGTAGACTTATAATAAATCTTTGATAGTTGGCTGAAATAAAATTAACATAATAATGTTTGGTTAATCTTCTTTGAGCGTCAAACTTTAATACCCTCTATTCTAACTGAGCATAATTAGTAGGCAAAGGAGAATCTCTATCTCGCAGGAACATCTATTTTAAAAGACAGAAAAGCCCAAACAAGAGAGACTCTTATTTAATTCTCCTAACGTAATACCCAGAGAACTACCAACACTAATAAACTCCTTACCTACCAAACCTTCAAGGGCAGAATAACTTGGTGTCTAGGCACTTTAAATCTCTGCTCTAGCTCCTACTTCTTTCCCATACAAACTGCTCGGTTATCTTAAGCTGGGCTAGTCATCATCGAGCATATTTTGTTTCAAGCCTTTGTTCACTATTTCTCCTGCCCACCACTCTCTTGCCTCAACCCAACAATGTTCATGACTCCCTCAGCAAGAAGTATTCCTCATGAATAGTCTTTGGACTACCATATTTGGCAATTACTACCATCTCTAATTCTCATGTGCTAGGTCTACTATTTATATGTCCTCTTGAGACCTAGTCACCAGTTCTTAACTGTCTATCCAACTACCTTCTTGGCAATTCCACTTGAGGATCTCAAAATAACCCCAATATCAACATGCTCCACATCAAACTCAAGACATTATCTCAGAAACTAGGGCCTCTTCCAGTTTTCACAATCTTGCTGAATGGCCCCTATTCCACAAGTCAAAATTATAGGAGTCATCTTCATCCCTACTTTTCTATTATCACCAGCATCAATCTATCATGGAATTTGATTTCATCTGTTGATTTCATCTCCTAAATATCTTAGTATCCACCAACTTTTTGCTGACTACATCATCAACCTAATCTAGTCCTATTTTAATAGGCTTTTATTACTATTTAGGTATGGGAAGGGCAACACATTAGGAAATGACCATTAATAGAAACAGTTTACTTGGGAAGCAATGGTTATGTTTATTACTTGGGTTGTGGTGATGGTATCACTGGTATGTGCATATGTATAAACTCATGAAACTGTATATAAACCCGTGAGTTTATCAAACATATCAGACCACTGAATGAAGCAACCTCCTCACTTGAGACCTGTAAAAGGAGGAACACCCAAGACTGATTGTGGTAGGACACACTGACAATCATCAGACCATGCAGTGAACATGTCATGAGGCTGACAGGCCACGAGCCTCTGACTCTGTCCCTGGGGCTTCAGCTTAGCTCGATCTTTCTGCTTGATGTGGCCCACTTGGAAATTGCCTGCTGTCTGGACCCTTGCCTGGAATAAGTTCCAGTTTCTGACAGCTCTGTGCCCAGAACAAGTTCCTACTCCTGATTCCTACTCCTATCTGACCACTTACAGTGACTCTTGCATTTGTATCTGCTCTCTGCCTTTGATCTCGGTGGTGCCTGCAGGAGCCCTGTGGCCACTTTAACCCTTTCTTGGTCTCTCTGTAACACATACACACACACACACACACACACACACACACACACACACACACAATCATTGTGTAAAGTGTGATGTGTGACTTGAATGGCATGGATATTGGAAATTAAGATTGGAATAAAAGAAACTGATTGCCTGGCTTTTGACTACCAAGTGACCCTCATGTACTCAATAAATTACAATCAACGAAAGTGATGTAGCTTGTGAATTTATTGTTATTCAATACATTTTGTCTTTGTGGAAAGAGCAAATGTTTTGTCTGTATTAATGGCATAGCTCGCTCATGACACCCCAGCTTCTTCCTCTCCCTCTTTTTGTTTCCTGCAGCCCTGAGGTGAGCATCTTTGGTCTACCATGCGCTCCCGGCAATGATGCTTGGCCTGGACTCACTCTCAAAGTGACAGGGCCAGACAACCATGGACTGAAGCCTCTGAAACCATCAGCCAAAATAAACATGTTCTCCTCTAAATTGTATATTTCAGGTATTTTGTTATAGTGATGGAAAGCTGACTGCCACAGGTATGCAAAAAGCTTAGTTGTGGCTTACACAGGAAAGAACGAAGAAGGCTCAGGATAGGCTATTTGAATAGTTCCAGTGGGCTCTGGGCAGGAGGCTTTCTCTCTTTGTCTCTTGTCTGGCCTGGCATGAATTGAGCAGGTGGATCGTGGTCCAGAGAATGAGACCCCAATAAGGAAGATGGATGGGAAATCAGCTTTTCCAGGCAGGGAACTGAGCAGCCTCCAGCCAGGTCTTCAAAACTGAGTCATGATAGCATTTAAAAAGTTATTACAAGCCTCTCAACCTGGACTGTTGACTTCAGTAGCCCCTAAAGATTTCCTAGCAGTTATTCTCTCTCACCTCTAACTACTCGCCTCTTACATAAAACCCTTCAGGGAGTTCCTATTTCCTTAAGATAAACACAAAATCGTCAGTGTGGTCTATCAATCTCTGAACATTCCTGCCCCTTCCTACTTCTCCAGGTGCAGGTACATCTTGCTTCCTCTAACCACACACCTTAGGTCTTATCTACATTACTATTTCCTTCACAAAAAATGTGCTTCCTGCTGAGGAATATGTTGCAAGGGCCATGATAAGCATCTTAAAGCAATTCTAGTTACATGATTTAACTGTATTTGGCAAATCATATGCTGTTATTTAACTTAAATTAATCAGATGTTGCTATCCATGATATATACTATTTGCATCATTAATGTGAATGCCAACAGCAAAATGGCTGAATTTATTGCCATATAATGAGTACGTTTTGGGTCAACATTTTATATTTTATTATTGAGTCTTGCATTAAATTTTTTCTGATCAAAAAAATCCTTGTTCCTAGAAACTTTATGAGCTCATATAGCCACAAATTCTGCTTTAGAATGTGCCTGTCACACCCATCAGACTCATAAACACGCTCAAGACCCAATGGTAGCATGTTATAAACTCATTTCAAGATGAATTTTCCCACAGCATTTAAATTACGGAAATAGGATATGAGTTATGTGTTTTAATTTCTTTTTTGTTGATGCATTATCATTGCTGTAGATAAAACATTTATTTAAGAGGTAGCAGTGAGTTTATCTGATCCGTAGGTTTATCATAATTTCTCTCACTAACTTGAGAATTTTTCTTTATTTTTCTAGGAGAAAGAACTAGTCCTAAGTGATATAAATTGCATCATATATGACTTTCAAAGGCCAGAGTGTCAACATCATATTAGATCAATATTAATGGGGTTTTGTGGAAAGACACATGAAGTCAAGTTGAAACCAATTATTTTGTAATAACCCTTAGTTCTTTTAATCCTAAATCTTTAATCATTTCTGCTTCCTTCCTGCCTTTCTCCTTTCCTTCCTTCCTTCTCTATCTCTATCTCTTTCTCTCCTCCTCCTCTCTCCCCTAATTTGAATCCATTCTTTCAGCTTATCAGTCATTCAGTAATTCAATAAGAAGTTACGGGACACTTTCTCTATAATGGACACTGCACCCAACCCTAAGGATGAACCAGTGAACAAGACTGAAAATAGTCCTATCTATGGGAAGTTCACAGTCCAAAGGAGTGACCATCCACCAAACAATCATACCCCAGTATGGGAGATGCTATGATAGAAAAGTGTAGGGTAAGCCGGGCATGGTGGTGCACGCTTGTAATCCCAGTACTTTGGGAGGCGGAGACCGGAGGATCCGATTCGCGGCCAGCCTCAGCTCGCTCGCTCTCTCTCTCTCTCCGTCTTTCTCTCTCTCTTTCTACCTAGTGAGACCCTCCGCAACTTCGTGAGACCCGGTTTCAAAATAAAGTATAAAAAAAAAATAGGGCCGCGTGTGTAGCTCGGAGGTAGAACGCCCCTGGGTTCAATTCCCGGTACTGCAAAAAAAAAAAAAAAAGAAAAGAAAAGTGTAGGGCACCATGAAAACACATGGGAAGGGAAAATAACCCAAACCCGTGGGTCACAGGTTTTCTTCAAGAAATACCATCTACACTGTGGCACAAAAGAATTAGCCAGATGGACATTCTGATTTAATTTCAATTTAGCCAAATCTTTAAATAAGCAATGAAGCCTAATTCATTGCCTTTTATAAACAACTCCCGACCCAACTTTTAAAACACATTTTAATGGTTCTTTTTCCCCTAGGCTCAAATTTTAAAATTTTTTTTTTAAAATAGAAGAAAATTAACACAGGGTAAATGATAGATATTCTAGCTCCAATCAGTCCCTCACGTACCTCTGTCATACTGAGGAAGTCACTTCGACCTCCTTGGTCCCAAATCTATAAAGGAGGAAGTGGCACTTGATGAACTGCTCTCCAGCCTGGGATTCTCACTAGAAGTCTCTGAATCTTCCTAGTCCCAGTCTTCACTATCTCCTGCCTTTCACCCACCTACTTTCTGCAAAAACCTATCCATTGTGGGCACTGTGACCACATTTCTTTCCTAACCTACTTTCTGCAAAAACCTATCCATTGTGGGCACTGTGACCACATTTCTTTCCTAACACACTGTCCTATGTCACTTTTCAGCCTTCCACATATTCAAGGACCCTCAAGATTACATCTCATCTTACTCTGTGTTACCAGTCCCACCAGAATCAGCTTCCCCTTTGGACAGGCTACTGTGCACCCCAGCGCCTGCTTCTTCCTGCTCAGGAGCCCCTGGCCTCTGCTTCCACCTGAGCCCAAAAGCTCAGCTCACATCCCAACCTCACACCCTAACCCTTCACAGGTCACTCCTGTTCGCACTGATTCCTTACGCTAAACATCTACCATGCCACTTATTTCCAAACCTTTGTTTTACTATCTAAAACTGTTTTCTTTATTTCCTCTCCTCATCACCCTTCCTTGCCAATGTTAAAACCATATCATTTGCCGAATCAAATGAAAATAAAGCTTTAATTTTTACCTGATTCTTAAAAGGTGTGTGGATTGGCCCTAATATATAGACCTAATAAATAGACCTAAAAGAAAGAAAACATTCCCTACATCTTCAATCTACCTCTCTTCTCTATTTTCAAGAACCAGGTGTCTTCCAGCTGGTATATGTAGTGTAGAGAAGAACACACTTGACCAAGACCACAGCATTCCAAGTTCAGTTTCTGGCTCTGTAGTCTCCAGTTGGGGAACTAGAGTTTCTGTCTCTCAGTTCCAAGATTTCCCCATCTACAAAATGAAGGAGACTGGCCTAGAATAAGTCCCCTTTCACCCCATACCTTATGAAGTTACTTATACTCTACAATCCAGAACAAAAATGGGGTAACTGGTTAAAGAAGGCACCAATCAAACCAAGGTAGAATGAAACAAAAGGGGAGATGAATTATGTTAAAATCCAACGGTCAAAAATGAATTTGAAAAACTATTTGAAAAGGTGAGGTAACAGCTCACCCTTTGAACACATCATCCTTTTAGGAAGTCAGCTAACAACTCTGGCCCATGAGCTAGCAGTTGGACCTTTAGTTCTTTCATAGAGTGTTTCTTATTAATCTAGATGTGGGTACACAATTTTCAAGATTTTTATTACTTCCAGATTTACAGTTAGAACAGCCCTCTGTTGCATGATGAAACTGTATTGAAAGACTTAGTAAACCATCATCATACTGTATTTGCAGGTTGCAAAGATTATATGGTTTTGTTGTTGCCTAAATATATATATATATATATATATATATATATATATATATTACATATGTCTAACATATATATATATTTCATACACACACACAGTGACTCTGCTTCTATTAATTGAAAAAGGAGCCGGGCGTGGTGGCGCACCCTTGTAATCCCAGTACTTTGGGAGGCGGAGACCGGAGGACCCAGGTTCGCGGCCAGCCTCAGCTCTCTCTCTCTCTCCCTGTCTCTCTCTCTCTACTTAGTGAGGCCCTCTGCAACTTCATGAGACCCGGTTTCAAAATAAAGTATAAAAAATAGGGCTGGGAGTGTAGTGCAGAGGTAGAAC
>PVJS01025833.1:0-22500 GCA_004027185.1 Glis glis
GAGGAGGAGAAGCTGCTGCCACAAAACTGCTCCCCATCCTTGGGAACAGGTTCTTGGCTATAATACTGTCATCACCCCATCCCTGGACATCTCTTGAAATTTCACACACATCATTTTCTAAATTAAAGCACTCTTTGCCTAAAGAATGGGGCCACCAGCCACTGGGTCTCTCCCACAAAGCACACCTCGAGGAAGATGGGCAGACCCGTGCATGGTGCCTGACTCAGTCGCCTGCCCTTGGACAGAGCTCCAACTCACAGCCCTCCTGACCACTCTGTACCACGCAGAAACTGGATCCCTGTGATGGAGCAAGTGCTTTCAATAAAGTAGTATCGATATCAATTGTTCAACCCCTTTATGAATTGATAATGTGGATCTGGACTGGACAGGTAATTTTTAGTGTTACTGGATTTGTTGAGATCTTAAAAAATTAAATCTTAGCAAAGTCACACTATGTAAAAAAAAAAAAACACATAGTATGCAGTAAACTGGAACTGGGCTATCACCCTTTCCCCTCTGTACCATCATGAAACTGGCAAAGGGTTCCCTGATGGGGCCCTCAGAAAACGGGAAGAGGTCATGGATTTGAGGAGGGAGGGAGCCCTGGCGGTTTTCCACGGAGCCCCTGAGCATTTCCCACTAATGCCTTTGCTTTGTGATACTCTAAGCATTTTTTCCTTACAAAGGATTTCAGCTGCCGGATTTCCCTAAAGGTACTTTAATACCTGTGCTGGGAGGAGAACGGTCACTTCATACAGAAATTAAATACATAAATTAATAGACGCCTCTTCAGAAAACCTTTCAAAGAGGGAGTCCAGCTGCTTCGGGGACACTGCCGTCAATAGGTCAAGGCCTTGGTTAATGTATAGGGAAAGGCAGAGGAGGGATTAAAATGGTCGAAGAGATGCCGCCGAGCTCAACAGCGATATGGTCTCAGATTTAACCACTTAGGCGGCGCTGGGCCTTGGTTGGGGAGCGCCTGAGAGCACTATGCCAAACCCAGAGGCAAAAAACACCACCCTGCCCTCCTCTTTTTTTCTTTTTATTTGTTTATTTGTTTATTTATTTATTGGTGGCACTGGGGATAGAACCCAGGGGCATTCTACCTCTGAGATACACCCCCTGTCCTATTTTTTTTTTTTGGAACTGTTCTCATTAAGTTGCTGAGGGCCTCCCTACGTTGTTGAAGCTGTCCTCTAACTTGTGATCCTCCTGTCTCAGCCTCCCAGGTACTGGAATTACAGGCCTGTGCCACTGCACCCAGTTCCTGCTCTCCTTTTTGCTACAGGTCAAGGCCTTGGCTGATAGGTTCAGAAGCAATTAGAAGAGGAGGAGGAGGAGAAAAAGGAGGAGGAGGAGGGAAAGAAGGAAGAGGAGGAAACTTTAGCCAGAATTGAATATAGGTGCCCAATCAATTCATGGGGCTTTTCTGCCCATCACCTTCAAAGATCAGAAAAGAAGGTCACTCCCAGGACCTGCTTTCCACGCGAGTAAACTGGAAAGACTCTCGGGTGTTTGATGAAGACATTTAAACATTTACTCTTTCAGCTTCAAACCACTGAGGTCTCAGAATTCCATCCCCAAGTCTTGAAATCTGTATTGAGCGGCTACAGTATGCTCAGCTCTCTCCCAGGAAGGCACTGTGCACGTGTTTATTACCAAATGAGATCAGTTTTGAGCTCCGAGCCCCTCTCTTTCACCATCTATTACGGATCTGGCTTCGGAGTATGATTTCCTTCGAAGGGCTTCAGCAACTCTCAGGAAGCTAGAAAAGCAGGATGTTTGCTAAATGCAACGGAGAGCGACATTTTCCATTTCGTATCCCCACACTTCTACACAGCATCTTGCTCATACGAGCTCCGTAATATTCCAAAGTCCTAAATGGAAGGAGACCACAGATGCGCATAAGCCCCCGCGCCTGGTTCACCCATTTCACAGATGGGGCGGCTGAGTACCATTGTAGAGCCTTCCTGTCTGCAGTCACTCGGTGTAGACATATCTAAACTGAGCAGGTAGCCTGAATCTTTATTTTAGTGTTACTGGCAATTTTTTTTTTCAGCAGAGATTTAGGCGAGATGCTCATACTGAATTGTGGCATGTGTAATAGATTCCTCAAACAACATTAGCACCCCAGGACATTGGTTTGGCCTGGGCATTTTTTGTTTTTTTTTTTTGGTTTTTGTCTCCATCCACTGTGAGGAGGGGTTTGGTGCTGCCCTGAGTTGGGTGTAGACTGGGGATAATTCCTGTGGGACCCTTTAGCTTGGATCTCATACCTCCCTGAGTGGTCCATGTACAGAAGTCTTACATTGCCTCAGAAATGCTCTCCTTCTTGAAAACAAAACGCCTTTCTCTTATGTGCCTCTTACCTCCAGAAGGAAGTTTCTAGAAAACGGATGCAGAAGCAATCACTCAACATTGGCCTTTTTTAAAGGGCAGGAACTAGGAAGAAAGAGAGTGAGTGAGAAGCAAACTATCTCAGGTGATTCCCTTTGGAAAGTTCCTATTGTTAATTAAGTAACTAATTAATTAATAAGTGATCTCCCCACCAGGTGTGGTGGTGCATGCCTGTAGTTCCAGTACTTGGGAGGCTGAGACAGGAGGATCACAGGTTCGCGGCCAGCCTCAGCTAGTTAGTGAGGCCCTCCATAACTTAGTGAGACCCTGTTTCAAAATCAAATATAAAATAAGGCTGGGGGTGTAGCTCAGAGGTAGAATGCCCCTGGGTTCAATCCTCAGTACTGCAAATAAATAATAAATAAATAAAGTAATAAAGTAATTTGGGGTCACCTACCAAATTTCCATCTTTGGAAGAACCTTACTGGACAAACCAAATGTCTGTAAAACGTGGACTAGGTCTTGTTTTAAGAGAGAGACCAGGAGTGTTTCTGGGTTGAGACGGATGGATCCACAAAATCAAGTTCGTTCACAACACTGTACCGTCACCCCCTGCATCTGTGACTATGTCTAATAAAAACCTTTCTAAAACATCTCCAAGAAGCCGGGCATGGTGGTGCACGCTTGTAATCCCAGTACTTTGGGAGGCGGAGACCGGAGGATCCGGGTTCGCGGCCAGCCTCAGCGCTCTCTCTGTCTCTTTCTGTCTCTCTCCTTAGTGAGGCCCTCCGCAACTTCGTGAGACCCGGTTTCAAAATAAAGTATAAAAAATAGGGCCAGAGGCGTAGCGCGGAGGTAGAACGCCCCTGGGTTCAATCCTCGGTACCGCAAAAAAAAAAAAAAAAAAATTAAAAAAAAAACCATCTCCAAGGATCTCTCCTCACACGGGACTGTCTGAAATGCAGCGGGTCTGCAGGCTGTCTTATCCATGTATCTCTCCTGCGCAAAATTCAGGTTAAAGGCCAACGTTTCTGGGTTTCTGTTTTGGAAACAGAATAATAACAGAGTCTAACAATGGTCTCTGCGAATTCCCGTCCTGGGTGCCCATTCTCTTCCCTCTTCCGTCCCTGACTGACCTTCCTACAGGTGCCGTCGACCAAAGAGGTTCTGCCTGACCCTTACGGACAAAACCATTAGGTGCAAAATGTAGCTGGAGCTACTTCTTGCCAGTGGCCCTCTTGTTAACCAATTCCACCCCGGCTCCATGCTGACAGGGCCCTCTCTGCTCCGCGGGGGGACCAGAAAGTGCGCTGTTCCTCCCAATGAGAACCAGGACCAGGTCTGCCAGCCCCGTCCCCCGTCCCTGAGTTATTTTAATTACAGCCGGGTGGTGCCAAGGTGCCGAAGCACCCCCTTAGGCCGAGTGCTTAGCTAGGAGGTACTGAATTAAACTGTCAGAACATGCAGAAAAATTGCAACACTGCCTGTCAACAACATTTGTTAAGAGACACGGGTGAGGCTGGTGACTTGGGCAGAGAAAGAGCTGCCTGTGCAGAACCATCAAAGCACAGCCAGGAACTAATGGGGTATTCAGAGGCCTTGTTCTACTTCAGTGGTCAAAGCCAACACGAGTCCCTGCAAGATCTGGGCCCGGTGGCTGTTTATTACTATGGTAATAAAGGCCACTTAAAGATACAAGCCCATCTTGTATTGGCTCAAACTCAGGGCTTGTTTTCTAAATCCGATCCCTCCCCCCAAGTCTCCTGGCTTGGATTCTTTAAAACAATCTCCTTTTTATTTTTTTTTTCTTAAGGAAAAAAACAATCTAGAAAAATTAAGACCTCTGTCCAAGGTCTTGATCTTATCTGTGGCTGATTACTTTTTTTTTTTTTTTGCAATACTGGGAATTGAACCCAGGGGCATTCTACCTCCGGGCTACACCCCCAGCCCTATTTTTTATTCTTTATCTTGAAACAGGGTCTTACTAAGTTGCGGAGGGCCTCACTAAGTAGCTAAGGCTGGCCGCGAACCCGGATCCTCCGGTCTCAGCCTCCCAAGGACTGGGATTACAAGTGTGCATCACCACACCTGGATTACACTTTTTAACATCTGTCCCCCGGGATTACAGTCCTGTTGGGCCAGCCTGTGGTTCCTACTCATTCTATCAAATCTGAATTCCAGGTGTGGCTGGGAAGGGACTTTGTAGAGGTTATCAGAGCCACAGGCGGTAGACTGTGGAAATCTGCGTGGGCCGGGCTGGAGTCAATAATCCCAGTACTTGGGAGGCTGAGACAGGAGGATCACCAGTTCAAGGACAGCCTCAGTAAGTAATGAGACTCTCAGCAGCCTAGCAAGACCCTGTTTCAAAAATAAAAATAAAATAGGGCTGGGGGTATAGCTCAGAGGTAGAATACCCCTGGTTGTAATCCCATGTGAAAGAAAAAAGAAAGAAAAGAACAGAAAAGAAAAGAAAAGAAAAGAAAAGAAAAGAAGGAAGGAGGAGGAGGAGAAGGAGAAGAAGAAGAAGAAGAAGAGAAAGAGAGAGAGAGAGAGAGAGAGAGAGGGAGGGAGGGAGGGAGGGAGGAAGGGAGAGAGAGAGAGAAAGAAGGAAGGAAGGAAGGAGAGAGAGAGAAAGAAAGAAAGAAAGAAAGAAAGAAAGAAAGAAAGAAAGAAGAAAGAACAGGTTTTAAAAGGAGAACTGGGCCTTTCCTGGAACAGAAATTCCGCCCCGAACAGAAGCCTCAGCCAAGTGCATGCTGGGAGTTCTGCCTGCCTTTCTCTGCCCGCCGTATGGGTTCCAGACTGACCTATGCAGCCCCACAATCCCATGAGCCAATTCCTTGGCATAAATCTCTCACTATCTATCTCCTCCTGGTTCTGTTGCTCTGACCGGACCCTGATTGACCCATGTCCCCATGCAGTCCCTTGTCCCTCATACTTCAACCAAGTATCTTCTAATCAGAAGTCTCAAAGCAGAGGTCCATGAGCTGCCAAAGGTTCGTGTTCTTTCTGGCCCAACACCCGTGTATTTGGCACAATATGTTCAAAGTAAATATAAGCTGAATTAGTTGCCAACTTTCAAAACTCCTAAAGATCTCACACACACATACACATGCACACGCACATGCCCACAGACACGCACACGCAGCACACACACCTGTATTTCTAGTTTCTCTTAGAAAAGAAAGAGAAAAATAAATCAAAGGATCCGGTCACCCCAGATCTGTATCTCCCTTAGGGCAACAGTCAGCTAGGATGGGGTGACTTCCCTTTGGACAGAGTATGTGCTCTGCCGTCTGCCACAGTCTCCACCACTCCCTATCGTCTCCCTAGCAGTGAGACTAATCACGATGTGCCTGTGCACACTGCTTTTCTTACTGCAAAGAGAAATGTGAGAGGGTGTATCATATCCTTCATCAAAAAGCAGAAAAATTAAAAAGATAGATAGGGATGGCTCTCTATTTCAAGGAAGAGAAAAGGAAGTGGAAGGCACTTTTTTCTTTGGAGAAATGAAGACTGTTTCCCTGCAGCTTTCCCACAAAATACATCTGGGTTCTTCCTCACCTTGCTCACTGTGTGGTTTTCCTGATAGGCACGGACTGTTTGCAGGTCCCCCTTAAATCTTGCGCACTTCCGGAAAAATTCGCTATGAAACAATTCTTTTTCCTGTTTGACAAAAAGAAGACCCAAAGTAGTGGCGGGAGGTTTTCTCAGTGCACAGGTACACTACGATTGCTGCGTCTGGGGAAATTCACTGAAGCTAACCAACCAGGGGTCCCAGGGAAGGGCGGGGGACGAGCCCCGAGCCCTCCTCCCAGCAATCCCAGCGTGCATGCCATGTCCTTGATGGGTTACCTAGTGACGTTCAGAGATGTGGTCTAAGAGAAAAAGGTCCACGTTGGGAGCCCAGGGTCTCTGTTCAACCCTCACTCTCTAGGGAGACTGAAGCTCAATTTCCTCTTTCTCTGTGAAATAAGACGACAAGTCCCCAAATGAGACTCTGCCTCTGTGTGGAGCTTTCCAGGGTCCAGTCCTGGATCCACGAACACGTCCCCCTGGCAGGAGGAGCCCAGGAACCTGTATCTTTGGGGGGCTCCCCGGTGATTCTGATGAGCAGCCAGCTTTGGAATTTGCTGGACTAGAAAGTGGCTCAAGTGTCTTCCAGCTCAAAAACTTGACGCCCCGTGGAATCGAGTTCTGCGAGCACCTCTCTAGACGTGGAGCAGGCAGTGGGCCAAATGTGGTAAAGCTCGGGGGCCACTGGGATATAAAGACTTGAAGCGCTGCCACTCAACCTTCGTCTCCGGGCAGGACCTGACTTATAATCCTGCCTGTGATTTATGAGGCCTGGTGGTCTGGAATGCCACCGGAGGGTCAGGTCCCAGGCAAGATCCAACGGTCAAAGTGGACCGCTCTAAATGATGGTGGTCACATGAAATGCCCATTCTCAGCCCTCCACCCTCTTATGCCCAGTGCCAACAGCCCATGCAGGCCACTTAAAACGGGAAAGGCAGTCAGCTTTATAAAATAAATATCAGGAAGTACCCTTTATCCTCCAAAGATCACTCGGGAACGGGATTAAACTGTACTGTGTCCGTCCCTTGCACACGGACCTAACGCCCTTACTGTATATTTCTGAATGCCGGCATCCTTAGAACCTGTGGGGCTCTTCCTGGTGCTCAGTGGGAGAGAGTCACGCTTTTTCTTAATGCAAACAAAACACATTAGAAAACAGGAAGAGCAGCCAGGCGTGGTGGAGCACACAAGCACGGTTTGTCATCCCAGTACTTGGAAGGCTGAGGCAGGAGGATCCGGGTTCGCGGCCAGCCTCAGCTACTTAGTGAGCCCCTCCGCAACTTAGTGAGACCCTGTTTCAAAATAAAGAATAAAAAATAGGGCTGGGGGTGGAGCTGGGAGGTCGAATGTCCCTGGGTTCAATCTCCAGTACCGCAAAAAAAAAATAAGAAAAGAAAACAGTGACACAGTGGAAAAAATACACACACACACACACACACACACACACATATATATATATGGATTTTGCTTTTGTAATGTGTGACTATTAGATCACAGTGTTGGTTGCAATAAATTATCACTTTTGGTTCCTGCTAATTGCTAGAATCTTCTGCCATGGGCTGCAGTAACGTGGGCCGGAGCCAGACACAAATATGCATCCTGCTGGATTGTGAACAGGCATCTCAGCTCTTGAATAAATGCCTAAGGGAACAGCTGGGGACAAGGGCCTGGGAATCAAAGACGTCATTATGCAATTGTTGCGAAAAGCAGGCTCTTCATGAAAGAGAATTCTGACTTCTCTGCGAATCTGCTGACCCATGGCAGCCTCCACGCTCCGCATCGAGAGGGAATTCCTCCGGGTACAACCCAAACAGGTAAGTTAGTTATGTTGGAGTTTAAATTTTATTATTATTATTTTTTTTTAGCCAGGCATGGTGGTGCATGCTTGTAATCTCAGAACTTAGGAGGCTGAGATAGAAGGATTGCAGGTTCGAGGATAGCCTCAGCAAGTAGTGAGACTCTCATCAACCTAGTGAGACCCTGTTTCTAAATAAAAATAAAATCGGGTGCCGGGCGTGGTGGCACACGCTTGTAATCCCAGTACTTGGGAGGCTGAGACCGGAGGATCCGGGTTTGCGGCCAGCCTCAGCTACTTAGTGAGGCCCTCCGCAACTTTGTGAGACTCGGTTTCAAAATAAAGTATAAAAAATAGGGCCGGGGGTGTAGCGCGGAGGTAGAACGCCCCTGGGTTCAATCCCCGGTACCGCAAAAAAAAAATAAAAATAAAAATAAAAATAAAATCGGGCTGGGTGTGTAGCTTGGAGGTAGAATGCCCCTGGGTTCAATCCCCAGTGCCACACACACACACAAAATTTTTTTTTAAATCCAACCTAGCCTGGTGTGGTGGTGCATGCCTGTAACCCCAGTACTCAGGAGGCTGAGACAGGAGGGTCACAGGTCTGAGGCCAGCCTCAGCAACTTAGTGAGGCCCTGTTTCAAAATAAAAAATAAAATAGGATTAGGGGTGTAGCTTAGAGGCAGAATGCCCCTGGATTCAATCTCCAGTACAAAAAAAAAAAATTAAATCTAACCTGACCTGATCCTTTAAATGAAAAACTACATCTACACCTTCTAGCCCCAGAAAATGCAAAACCCACAAAGAGCAGCACCTGTCCCAGGTTTCTCCCCAGCCCCCCACCAGGATCCACTTTTTTGTTGGTTTGTTTATTTGTTTTTTTGTGGTACTGGGGATTGAACCCAGGGGCATTCTACCTCCGAGCTATACCCTCAGCCCTTTTTTTATTTTTTTTTTTGTTTTGTTTTGAAACAGGGTCTCACTAGGTTGCTGAGGGTCTCTCTAAGTTGCTGAGTCTGTCCTTAAACCTGTGATCCTCCTGTCTCAACCTCCCAAGTACTGGGATCACAGGCATGCACCACCACGCTCTGCAGATCCTTTCTATTCCCCAGGTTTTAGAGACTCCAGCGAAATCTTCTGGGCATAAATCTCTGCTTCAGGCTCCTCCCCATTGTTGTGTGAGTCAAGTCTCGTTTTAAGAAGTCCCAGTATTTCTTAAGCACCTGCGAGGTTCCTGGTGATGGAGACGCGGCAGTAATGGGGCAGATGAAACACCAACCCTCAGGAGTTTACCTTCTCATGGGAGGAGAGAGAAAGAGGGTAAGCAAGGGACCCAGCAGGTGTGTTCTATTCCGTGACGATCATGATAGGGGAGAAAATGAGGGGCCGGGTCCCGGGTGCGATGGAGAAGGCGGGTGGTAATTTTAAATGTGATATCTAAGAAGATCTTCCATAGCCGGGCATGGTGGCGCACGCTTGTAATCCCAGTACTTGGGAGGCTGAGACAGGAGGATGGCAGGTTCGCGGCCAGCCTCAGCTACTTAGTGAGGCCCTCCGCAACTCAGTGAGACCCTGTTTCAAAATAAAGAATAAAATAGTAAAATAGGGCTGGGGTATAGCTGGGAGGCAGAATGCCCCTGGCTTCCATCCCCAGCACCAAAAACAACAACAACAAAGATCTTCTATGAAGGAGAGAGCGCCAGCCCTGGGGTTAAGGAAGGGCAGATGGAGAGGAGGCCACAGAAGAAGAGGGGTCTGGAGGGCAGCGCGCCTGGATCCTGGGACAGCAGGTACTGGGCACAGTAGCTGGAACAGAGTGGGCGAGGCAGGGAGCGCTAAGAGGTGAGAACTGAGAACTTGGGAGAAGGGAGAGCTGCAGAACCCAGGAGCCAAGACTGGTCTCCACTCGGAGTAACAGGGGAAGCCTTAGAAGATTCTAATGAGCAGGGGAAAGACGGGTCTGATATGTTCTCAATGGAGATGCTGGTTTTTGGTTGGGAGTGAACTGAAGGGGGGGAAGAGGCTGGGCGTGGGTGCCAGGAGGCCGTTTAAATGAGGACGGACAGGGTGCTCCTCCAGGTGGAGGGGACAGTTCGCACTCCCTCCCCGGTACAAATCCCACTCAGGAAAGCTCCAGGTCCGTCTTTAGTAACTGCGAGCCAAGCAAGGTCCCTGGCACGCAGAGCACATGCGGCAAAGAGCGGTTCCATTTTGAAAAACCTGTTCACCATACAGGTGTTTGCCGGCAGATGACAGGTTAACTAATCTGACTCCATTCGTTTTACTATCCATGTATCCATGTGGTTTAGTGTCCCTCTGCCTCACCTGGTCTCTCCCTCTCTCCTTTTTTTTGGGGGGGTAGTACTGGGGATTGAACTCAGGGGTTATTCTACCTCTGAGCTACACCTCCAACCCTTTTTATTTTATTTTATGTTGAAACAGGGGTCTCACTGGGTTGCTGAGGATCTCACTAAGATGCTGAGGCTGGCCTCGAACCTGCGATCCTCCTGTCTCAGCCTCCCAAGTACTGGAATAACAGGTGTGCGCCACCACGCCCGGCTTTTCCTCCTTATTTGAAGGGACAGTCTGTCTGACCCCAGCCTAGCACCGATGCCAGAGCCTTCCACCCACTCTGCCTCGCCCGCTGCCTGGCTCTCTGAATTTCTGCCTGCTATTTACTTTATCTGTGCCTCAAAAGCTCCAAGTGAAAATAAGAAAAACACTGCTGGGGGAACATCATGAGGATTCTTGAGGTAATAAGGACGTGCCTGAAAATAGTTTGTGTTCCTTGAAGCAACAGTGGTAAGAGAGGGGTGCCTTTTTCCATCGCTTTCGTCCTCTCCTGCAGGAAAGTCCAGCTGGGGGTGGACTGCAGGTGGGCAGAGGGGAGGGGCCTTCCTAAAGTGAGGGTCACACTAAGCAGACCCTAGGGTATCCCCAGACGCTTGCAGGAGCCGCCTTTGCAGTCTGAAGGGTGGGGCCGAGAATGTGCAGGAAATTGTAGGGATTACTTGGCCTCTGTTCGGGGACCAGCTTGGCCTCCAGGGAGTTCAGAAATCAGCCAGCAGCAGGCGGCTTCTCCCCTGTGCCCCAAGAACGCAGAGGCTGATGCGGCGCTCTGGCAAATCCCCTCCAGCAGGCAGGAGAGGAGAAATGGCCCCAGACGCCCATCTGGTTTGGGCGGACGACACTCTTGGGTAGACTCAGTGTAGACCTCTCAGATCGATCAAGCTTGGGCTCTTTTAATGAAAGAAACGCGATTATTCTCTTCTTATTGCTTCCTTTACTGTCTCTTTAAGTCTTCTTTAAATGAGAGGGATTTCTGGAGATGCCCTTTCGACATCATCACCACCTACTTAGTAAGTTCGTTTTTACCTTTGCACATGTTTTAGACCCAAACTGCTAGAAAATGTTATTTATGAATTTATATTTTTATTTATTTATTTTTATTTTTATTTATTTATTTTTTGCGGTACTGGGAATTGAACCCAGGGGCATTCTACCTCCAAGTTACACTCCAGCCCTATTTTTTTTTTTAATTCTTTATTTTGAAACAAGGTCTCATTAACTTGCAGAGGTCCTCACTAAGTAACTGAGGCTGGCCACGAACCCAGATCCTCCAGTCTCAGCCTCCCAAGTACTGGGATTACAAGCGTGCGCCACCACGCCCAGCTATATTTATTTACTTATTTATTTTAGTACTGGGCATTTTACCTCTGAGCTACACCCCCCAGTCCTTTTTATTTTTTTTTAATTTGGAAACAGGGTCTCTCTAGGTTGCTGAGGGTCTTGCAAAGTTGCAACGGCTGGCCTCAAATCTGCCATCTTCCTGTCTCAGCCTCCCAAGTACTGGGATTACAGGTGTGCACCCCCATGCCTAGCAACTTTTTCCTTTTTTTTTTTTAAGATCTTAGATGGATTTTTGGAAGAGGATACTTGAATGAAGCCTGTCGTTGCTTGCTTGTATGTTTTGTTGCTGTTGAGAACTTAGGAAACAGAGATCAGTGTGCAAGCAAAAATACTAACAAAATATATCGGCACGTGAGGAACTTGTGCTGCAAGTGGCTTATAAACGAGGAAGTGTTTCTATGTTCACAGGACCGAAGAGTGAGGAGAAGGGAGGAGGTAGACGTGGACAACCCATCTGTTAGAATGCTTCCGCTACAGGCTGAGACGGGAGGGTCGCAGATTCAAGACCAGCCTCAGCAACGTAGCGAGACCCTGTTCAAAACAAAAGGCAAACCAGGCAAGGTGGTGCACGCCTGTAATCCCAGTACTTGGGAGGCTGAGACAGGAGGATTGCAGGTTCAAAACCAGCCTTAGCAACTTAGTGAGACTGTCTACAGGCAACCTAGCGAGACCCTGTTTCAAAATAAAAAATGAAATAGGGCTGGGGGTGTAGCTGAGAGGTAGAGTGCCTCTGGGTTCCATCCCCAGTACCAAGAAAAAGAAAAAAAATTATTCAGCTACTTCTGAGTGACCCCTTGGGCCTTCATTCATTCATTCATTCATTCATTCATTTATTCATTGCATAGCATCCGTTGGTGTTCTCCTATGTAAAATGACACCCAGAGCTCTCATTGGGGCTCGGGCTCCCTCTCCTTTCGCTCTTGGAAGCGGGGAGCCAGAGGGCGGGCAGCAGGAAGCTGCGGTGAGCCTGCTGGCGGAGGCCGGGGCTGAGTCACAGACTCCCCCTCTTCCCTTTCTTCTTCAAGTTCAAGCCTGGGGCCCTGCCCAAGGGGGGAGGGGAGGCAGGAAAGAAAACTATCAATGGCCTGAGAAAGAGGAAAGGGATTAACTAATATCTGATTATCCTTTTGATGTTCATTCAAGTTACCAAATAGGCTTCCAATTACCAAAAGTCCCCCCCACCCCAACCCCGCTGGCCTGTGACAGGAAGTCTGTGGTAAAATTAATGTCGCGATGTTTGCTGTGGGTGTCTCTAGGCCTCCATGGTACTGAGTGCTGGGGAACGGCTCAGAGGATGAGCCCAAACCGGGCGTGGCAGTGCACGCTTGTAATCCCGGTGCTTGGGAGGCTGAGACAGGAGGATGGCAAGTTTGAGGCCAACGCCAGCAACTTAGCAAGACCTTCAACAAGTTAGCGAGACCCTGTTTCAAAATAAAAAATAAAAAGGGTTGGGGGGTGTAGCTCAGAGGTAGAATGTCCCTAGGTTCAATCCCCAGCACCACAAAAAAAAAAAAGAAAAGAAAAAGGAAGAAGATAAATTCAGTCCCTGATGCGTGGTGTGGCTATTGAGCTTTTGTGATTATAAAATGGCTCTTTTCCATTAAATAAAAAATCATATGTATTGCCAACACAATTTTTATTCAAATAAAAGCTTCTTCCAATTTTTTCTTTTTGCAGTGTTGGGGTTTGAACCCAGGTGCGCTCTACCACTGAGCTACACCCCCAGACCTTTTTATTTTTTTCTTTTAAGACAGGGTCTTGCTAAATTGCGCAGGCTGGCCTCCAATTTTCGATCCTCCTGCCTCAGCCTCCCCAGTAGCTGGGATTACAGGCATGGACTACCACACCCGGCGCTTCGTTTAAATGAAATTGAAAAATATTGGGTCAAAATAAAGTCAATGAACTATTCTTTTTGATCTCATGATTGAAAGTACTTGTGAGGGAGAAAAAGGAAAATTGTATCCTTCAAACACAACTTTTATAAATAAATTGTTATTGATAAATAAATTGATCATCTGGGTATTTTATTTCCACTCTAATATTAGCCCCCTTGCCCTCTGCCCACCAACACCATGACACTTACTTAATTTTTATCATAGATACAATGCATAATTTTTTGCCCAAATTATTACTTTTTTCTTTCAAAGTGATGTTCTTTTCATCAGTGTAGAATAGTCTATTGAATGCCAGTATCATTGCAATTCAACCAATATCTTAGCATCTTTCTTTACAGCTGATGAATTACTAAGTAAAAAGTAGAAGACAGAGTTATATTTTACAGATTTAAAAAAAACAGATGTCCCACCGTAAAAATGGGAGCTACCCAGGATTGAAAGCCAGACCCGAGGGGCCCGAAAACGCTGGTAACCAGCATGGCCTAGGTTTATAGGGCGACACTGAAGAATATGTCTTAAAGAACATTGACATCAGTCCCAGAGAAATCCCCAAACACCCTCGCCTCTGTGTCCAGTCCCGGGGAACTCTGTCCCTGAAAGGTCTATAAATCTGTCTCTGTTTCCATCACAATTCATTATCTGCCAACCATTTCTCTTACTGGAAAAAAGATATCGCCAGATTGAATTAGATCAAGTCGGAGAGCAATTCCGTGATACAGTGACGGGGCGGCCGGTCCCTCCCTGGACAGCGCGGAGACTCGCGGACCCGGTTCCAGGGGAGAGAGGGCCGGGCTCCTGGGAGGTGTCGTGTTGTTGGCGTGGCGCTGAGATTGCGATGAACGGAGGCACGCATCTTATTGTCATAGGATGCACCAATCATTTGGGGGCAGCCCACTGATATTGCTTCTGGTTTTATTAACACGAAATTTATTAGCACAGGTGAGGCGGCTGCCATTCGACTGCTAGTGTCAAAGGAGTCAGAGAGATTGGCTCCCAGTTCCCAGCAGCTTCCCTCCCCGTATCTATTTATTTTTTATACTTTTTTTTTTTGCGGTACCAGGGATTGAACCCAGGGGCGTTCTACCTCCGCGCTACACCCCCGGCCCTATTTTTTTAAACTTTATTTTGAAACCGGGTCTCACGAAGTTGCGGAGGGCCTCACTAAGGAGAGAGAGAGAGAGAGACAGAGAGAGAGAGAGAGAGAGAGAGCTGAGGCTGGCCGCGAACCCGGATCCTCCGGTCTCCGCCTCCCAAAGTACGGGGATTACAAGCGTGCGCCACCATGCCCGGCTATTTTTTATACTTTTATTGGTGCATTGTAGTTATACACCATAGAGGGGCGCAACGTGACACATTCCTCCACGCACACAGCAATTAGTGTGTTTCCCTTTGCACTCCACTCTTCCTCCCTCCCCCATGTTAGTGGGGTTGCTCGTGACGCCTTCCTATATGGACAGAACATTATTTGAACTGTTTCCTTCCCCGGTCCTCCTCGCTCCCCTCCCCACCTCCCTCCCTCAATCCCCTTCCTCTCACTGTTCTTCTGGTCTCTCTCCTCATTTAACCAAAGTCCCTTTTGTTTCCTGTTTTCTCCCTAACTTCCACATATGAGAAAAAAAAAAAAACATTCGACTCTTGACTTTCTGGGACTGGCTGATCTCACACAGCATAATATTCTCGAGTTCCATCCATTTTCCTGCAAATGACATAATTGTATTCTTCTTTATGGCTGAGTAAAACTCCACGGTGTGTACAGACCACATTTTCTTTATCCATTCAACTGTTGACGGGCACCTGGGTTGGTTTCATCATCTGGCTGTTGTGAATTTGGCTATTGCGATGAACACGGATATGCATGCACCACTAAGTATTCTAACTTTAATTTTTTTCCCTCCATATCTATTCAGCTTTGAATAGTGTCAAAGCCTTAATGCTAGGCAGGCTAAACACACATGCAAGGAATCCTATTAGTTATAAACGCATTCTGTCACCCAGGAAAAGGAAAGAGGAAATCCCGTTCTCCCACACACATGTTGACCTCCCTGGTTCAGGCTACGTGGAAGCAAAGCTGATCTGAATTATGCATTTCTCTCAAAAGAGAAGGCTGCCAAGTGTGTGCAGAGCCCCCTGCAGAAAACAAACTTCAACATGTATGCCCCTATCACTATGGACTCCATTATGATGTGAGACCATAATGCACCAATAAAAGAATTTAAAAAAAAACAAACTTCGATCTAGCCACGTCCTTCGGTAAGCTGCTTAAATAGGAAAGAATGTCCTTCCAAAATGCCCAAGGGACGCTTCCAAATTGCTCCCCTGCAAAGGACAAACTTGTCCGGATTGGTCTACACATTCCCGCCTGAGTAAATCCTTTCTCCGAAGTGGACGCACAGGTTCTAGATCAGACAGATCATAAATTCCCAATTCCCCAAGTCTACCTTTGGGAAGATCGTCCAGAACGGGCACTCTATGTGGAGGCAGAGACGTGTCGCCACAGCCCGCCGGCCCTCGGTTCACTTATGCTCACAATAGCGACAGAGGGCTTCAAGGCAGAAACGAGATGCACAAACACATCTGGCGCTGGGGTCAGTGTAGAGTAAGAGATGACCAACGATGACGGAAGCCCTGTCTGCCATTTACTGTGGGAGTTTGGGGGGGTTCATTGTTTCATTTTAAATGGAAGTTAAAATTTGGGGGAAGGATGTTGTTAAAGAATTAGGGGCTGGTTATTGGGCAGAACCAACTGAAACACTTGGGGCCATCCCTGTCTTAATCAGAGTAAAATTCACAGCCTTTTAAAGCAAGGCAGGTGGGAGCCAAGACTCCTCAGCTCCCCCTAGTGGGGTGCTATTGGCACTACAGAGCATGCACTTGCCACAGGGCCTTAGAACCTGCTTTCCCTCCTCCTTCCCATGCTCCAGTTCTTCATGCAGGCTTCTGTTTACAGGCAACACCTCTGAGAAAGCTCTAGAGTCTCGTGGACTCCCCTCCTGCTCCTCTTAACATGGGTGGATGATTGTCACAGACCAAAGAGCCGGCTTTGTTTTGCAGTCCCTTCCCCAGCTAGATGAAGACTCCTTGAGGGCGGGTCTGCACGGCCTGGTTGCTGCTGGAACATGTCCGGAGAGCCCACAACCAACAGATGTCAACTGAATGAACGGAATGAATGAGCCATACGACTGTGGACTACCGATGCCTTACACACCTGTGCCACGTTAGAACACACACACACACACACACACACACACACACACGGGCTCGGATCTGACCCTGACCCGGCCCACTCAGACCCACCGAGTCAAGAAAACAGCTCTTTCTGCGCCTTCCAGTAACATTAATGGTTGGTCATAAAACTTCAAAGAAACAGATATTTATAGCTCGATTCGAGCCCTGCTTGTTTTCCACACACTCGCCGCACACTTTCCCGCTCAGTTCCCATGAGCGGACTGAAAACAGCCTCCTGCCCACTTCCTGTCGAAGCCAGTTCCTTAACCGCCGTGGTCCCGGAGCTCGGGGCCCCCTCCCCCCTTTTTGTTCCAGTGTCGAGCTCTTTCAGTTTCTCTTGCGTTTTCTCAGTTGGGTTTTTCACTCTTTTTCTCAGGCGCCCAAGCCCCCCTAGAGCCGCCCCCGGATCTGGCCTGTCAACAGGGGCAATGAAGAAATAACCCGCGGGGCAGCCTGAAAAAGTCCTTCTCAAAACATCCTCACCGGGCACATGTTCCAAAGGTCAAGCTCCCGGGGACCAACATGGTCATCTGTTTACTGTGCCTGAACACTCACGGGCCTGGAAGACTCTTGGCGCCCCAATTCGAAGAAGTCATGCCTGTTTTTATTTGTAAAGATCAGTATCTTGACTATTTTTATTTATTTATTTATTTATTTTTGCAGTGCTGGGGATTGAACTCACAGGCATTCTACCTCCAAGCTCCAACCCCAGCCCGATTTTTTATTCTTTATTTTGAAACAGGGTCTCACTAAGTTGCGAAGGGCCTCACTACGTAGCTGAGACTGGCTGCGAACCTGGATCCTCCGATCTCAGCCTCCCAAGTACTGGGATGACAAGCCTGTGCCACCACGCCCAGCAGTATCTTGACTATTAATGAGGAAGATAATTTATTATTGGCCATTTGCCCAAAACTCTATAAATATTACTTTTCATAGTGACAGGAATCTTGTATAATGGATAACTAACATTTTTTTTGTGTGTGTGGTACCGGGGATTGAACCCAGGGGTGTTCTACCTCCGCGCTACACCCCCGGCCCTGTTTTTTTTTAATACTTTATTTTGAAACCGGGTCTCATGAAGTTGCGGAGGGCCTCACTAGGTAGAGAGAGAGAGAGAAAGAAAGAGAGAGAGAGAGAGAGAGACAGGGAGAGAGAGAGCTGAGGCTGGCCGCAAACGTGGATCCTCCGGTCTCCACCTCCCAAAGTACTGGGATTACAAGCGTGCGCCACCATGCCTGGCTAACCAACATCTTAAGGAGGCTAAAAGAAACTTCAGAGAGCTGTTACCCAGCTAGCAAATGGCATCACACAAAAGAAATAATGATTCATGCGATCCCCCAGCTACCAAGATGCCACATACCAAGAATGGGAAAGTCGTTTCATCGGGAGGGCTCCTGTAATGTGGGGACAGGGGATTGAACCCAGGGGTGCTCTACCTCTGAGCTCCAGCCCAGCCCTATTTTATTTTTTATTTAGAAAAAGGGTCTCACTAAGTTGCCAAGGCCGGCCTTGAACCTGCGATCCTCCTGTCTCAGCCTCCCAAGTACTGGGATTATAAGCATGTGCCACCTTGCCCGGGGCTGCATGAATTATAGTTAAAAAGGACTCCGAAGTGCCCCATTTTTAGTCAAATAGAGCTGACTCCCTTCCTGATACCGGCCACGGTCAGGGTACATTGAGTTCATGATTTACTCCCTTGTCACATTAAACCTTAGGAAGACAGAGAAGTGGATTTTAAAAGAACACTCCAAAGGAAGTATACTTGTGGAAAGAGACGATCCATATGCCCGCTCAGCTTCAAAGGAAGGAGGTCGGAAGGTGTCCCATGGGCGTCGCTGTTTGGGTGGTGATGAATTCTCTCTGGATATTTTGGTGCAGATCTGAGGTGGCCTCGGCAACCCAGGATCGGTACTAATCAATTAAGTATTACGTGGTTCTAAACGTGGCCACAGTGGGAGGAGGAGCCCCTCTGTGGATGTTACCATCTGAGAAAACTGGAAACAAAAGTGGTCTTCGCTGGGTTAGGTTAGAAAACCCCTTTTGGTTTCAAAAAGAAACCCCCAAAGAAAGAAAACACTGCATTTCTTCCTTTCTTTCTTAGCCCCTTTTATTTATTTATTTATTTATTTATTTATTTTTGTGGTACTGAGGATTGAACTCAGGGGCATTCTACCTCTGAGCTACACCCCCAACCCTATTTTTATTTTCTATTTTTGAAACAGGGTCTCACTAAGTTGCGGAGGGCCTCACTAAGTAGCTGAGGCTGGTGGCAAACCTGCGATCCTCCTGCCTCAGCCTCCCAAGTACTAGGATTACAAGTGTGCGCCACCACACCTGGCTATTTTTTGTTTTGAAACAGGGTCTCAGTAGGTTGCCAAGAGTATCGCTAAATTGCTGAGGCTGTCCTCGAACCTGCAATCTTCCTGTCTCAGCCTCGCAAGTAATGGGATTATAGGTATACACCCCCACTGTGTTTCTTTAAGTTGTCCTTTTTCTGACTCTGTTGTGCCTGCATTGGCTCGGGGGACTCCGAGGCTAGCCTTGTCACCACTCACCATGGAAGGAGGGACAGCTCGTCAATGCTGCCCACTGCCCAGGGCCAGGCCTGCAGGACTCTGCAAACCTTGACGTTGTTTGATCTGGTCCTAAAACTCAGAGGCTCAGGGAACAACCCTGGCTGAGAACTCCTGGTGCTACGTGGATTCTGTATGACTGTGCTGGAGAAAACAGCCAGTGGCCTGCAGTGCCCTGCTTCCTCTGCACCTGAGAATCGCCCACCCCCAGGCTTAGGAAAGCAGGTCTTCAAGCCAACAGCAGGGCCTGGGAAGAGGAGCCGATTCCATCCAATTTTTTTTTGTTCAGGAATTTGAGGGAGTCAGTAGAGGGAGATGAGGCCATAGTCCAGAGCAGAGTCAAAGAGGCCGAGATCAGGCTGCGGAAGTCAGAGTTGATAGGAGGCAGGGGCCAGGGGTAAGAGAAGCCAGAGAGAGCTGGGTCACACGGTGCGGGAGCCCTGGACTACAGATCCCTGCACACCACCGCCCCCGTGCCTTGAGTTCAGAACATTCTCCAGCTCCTGTCCTTTCTAGCGCCTGGCTGTTCAGCATGTCCTGGTCTGGAGCACACATACTTACAAAAGGCTGCACATTATGTAAGATAACTTGAGTGATTTCCTTGCAACCAAGAGAGCCGACTACAAGAGCAGAGAAGCTGGGCGCAGTGGTGCACGCCCGCGATCCCAGTACTTGGGAGGCTGAGACAGGAGTGAGGTAGGATAGGAGAAATAAAATAGTAGGTAGAAAGGAGACAAATTGGGAAGGAAAGGGAAAACATAGTTTTAAAATCTAGAAACTTCGTAATCCTTAACTTCACCTTAGAGGGTCTGCTATTTCTTAGGCAAAAGCCCTTAATAGGCCACACTTTTTAATCTCAAACAAGGGCACTAGCATTTATTGGGCTTCTGCTACATGTTGGGAGTTTTCATGTACACATGCACTCACTGTGAGGATTAAGAGAGAGAAGAGTATTTATAAATTGTTTGATGCAACCTGCTATCACTCATAATTTTAGGAATTATTTAACTTGTATTACTTATTCTTGGTATTATATTAATAATTATTATTTTATTATATAATTTATGATGATGATGATGATGATGATGATGATTAGTGGTATTGAGGATGGAACCCAGGGGCATTCTACATCAAAGCTACATTCCCAGGCCTATTTTATTTTTTTAATTTAATTTTATTATTTTATTTTATTTATTTTATTTTATTTTATTATTTTATTTTATTTTATTGTTTTATTTTATTTTATATTTTATTTTATTTTATTTTATTATTTTATTTTATTTTATTTTATTTTATTTTATTATTTTATTTTATTTATTTTATTTTATTTTTTGGCAGTACCAGGGATTGAATCCAGGGTCATTCTACCTCTGGGCTACACCCCCAGCCCTATTTTTTTTCTTTATTTTGAAACAGGGTCTCACTAAGTTGCGGAGGGCCTCACTAAGTAGCTGAGGCTAGCCTCAAACCCGGATCCTCTGGTCTCAGCCTCCCAAATACTGGGATTACAAGGGTGTGCCACCATGCCCGGCTTACTTTTTATTTTTGAAACAGTCTCACTCAGTTGCTGAGGCTGGCCTCGAACCTGCAATCCTCCTGTCTCAGCCTCCCAAATCCTGGGATTACAGGCATGTGCCACCACGCCCAGGTCTTGTTATTATTTTTATTACTTATTTGAGCACTATTTACTGATCTTTACTTACTACCCATGTTTTATGCCTCTCTCTGTACGCACCCAGCATGGTTGGCGTCCTTCCGAAGCCCATCTGTAAACACGCATGTGTTTCTTCAAGGCGGCCTTCAGAACATCGAGAGCACCCCAGAGCTAGGGCCCAGCTCTCCTCTGGGCCCCTCAGTCAGCTCCTTCCTGTTTCTCTCTGGTGTCTCAAACACTTTCCACCACAGTGTAAATCAAGACAACGATGATGGTCTGGTTCTACCCCTGGTGCCTTCAAACCGATGTGAGTGGTTAACCAAGGCGGCCCCCACAGAAACTACAGGGTGGGCTCCCCTGCTCGAGAGGCAGAAATTCTTTCTATGAAAATGCAACGCACGGCCTCATGAAAGGAACCCACCGCGGGAAGATGAAGAGATGTCAGCTCGCGTTAAAACAAAATAGGAGGATGAACATTTCAACCATCTGGCCGAAGACCCTTTTGCACGGATGATAGGAGCTGCCAGAGACTTAGACAAGCCCTCGGACAAGTACAGAACTCCACATGGCTCCCTTTGTACTCCAGTGAAAACTCTGAGCAAATTCAGGGCCGGGTGTTAGCAACGGATTTTCTGTAGCAGTGTCTTCCCTTTGTGCCATGCAGTTGTCTTCGTTTTTCTGCTAATCTAATTGTGTCATCATGCCTGAGAGTCTCTAACACATCTGGAAGGAGGCTGGAAGCAGATGCAAAAACAAACATGCAAGACCCTTTTGGGGGGAAAGAAAAGCCAGCAAGGCTAGATTCTGCTGCAATAACAAATAGTTCCCAAGTCTCAGTGACTTAGTGCAAGCAAGGTTTCTTCTTCATATTGAATAAGGGTCAGCAGGGAAGCTCTGTTGACTGTGGCCATTCAGAGACTCAAGAAGACAGAGGCCCCCTCTGGCCAGTGCTTCCCTACGTGCTAGGACCTGGGGAAGGGTCAAAGGAAACCACATGCCGGCTCTTAAAATTTCCACCTGGAAGTGATACACATCATTTGTCACTCGAATTGCATTGGCCAAGCCAGGCGTGCTGGCGCACACCTGTTATCCCAGTACTTGGGAGGCTGAGACAGGAGGATCGCAGGTTTGAGGCACATCTCAGCAATTTAGTGAGACCCTCAGCAACTTAGTGAGACCCTGTTACAAAATAAAAAATAAAAAGGGCTGGGGGTGGAGCATGGAGGCAGAAGGCCACTGAGTTCAATCCCCAGGACCAAAAACAAATTGCACTGGTCACAGCACATCATGTGGTGATGTCTACTGTCAACGCAAGCAGGGCAGTATCCCTCCTCTTGCCCTCAAGTGGAGGAACCATAATGTTTGAGACTAGCCATAATGGCTCCCCCTGGACTCCCAGTGGTGGATTGCCTAAAACGTTCAGGCATTTCACTCATTGTCTTGTTTAAACTCATAACCACAATGAAAATGGCCAAGCCAGCAGGCCCTGAGTTCCAGCGCTCTGTCCCAGGCAAGGGCGCTGGGCAGGAGTTTCAGGAGCCACCCATACAGCTCTCAGATGCAGACGTCAGTATTTTCAAGGTGTCTTCTAGTATCCCTCACTCTCCAAGATGAGCCCCTCCCGCGTGTATTCACATCTGCCACGGTCTATGCAGACAACTTTGGACAACTCACGACCTCTGTGAGCTTCTGTCGCAAGCGTACAATGGACAGCTGAAAGTGCAGAGCAGACGAGGATCGGCCCTCCTATTCTCT
>PVJS01025834.1:0-27519 GCA_004027185.1 Glis glis
ACACACACACACACACACACACACACACACACACACACACACAAGATTCAGTTCAGGTAGAAGAAATGCATCAGTTCTCATGCTAGTTCATCTTCTGAGGAAGGTGTCTGCTTCTCAATATCACAGATCTTTATTCTTCCCAAATACATACAGATTTTGTTCCAAAAAGAGCATATTTTCTGCTTGGACCATATTTGGGGTGCAGATGCATGGCATCCCAGAAGCTGGGCCTTAGGGGAAGGTTGGGGTCGACTTGTGCATGTGCCAAGAGGCTGCCTTTGCTTCAAATGCTCCCCAGGACCATGGAAGGAGAGTGACAGTGGATCCACATCCTTACCCATCTTAGATTCCTTAATGCCACCTGCTCAGATGTCCTGTTTTTAGAATAAATGTAATTCCCAAGAATGTCTTTAGAAAAAAAAATACATTGCATAAAAACATTCAGACTTATCAAAATGAGAAAATCCAATGAAACTCCAACCTCAGGACCTGAGTCAAGGCATCCTTCCCTTGCTCCCTCTATATCACCTGTTACAAAGCTGTGCGTTGACTAGAGTTACAGACTTTGTAGGGCTTACCTCCTACTCAACCTCCAGTAATGTTGACACAAGTATTTCCACGTTACTAATCAGGAATTGGGAGTCTGGGTTGGCTAGAACATGACCAGAGAAACAGGAAGAAGGCTGTGAGCTTGAACATGTTCATGGGGAATTGCTGCCTGGTCCCTGTCCCATGGGGGCTGTGAAGTTGCAATCAGCTCCCCACACCTTAATGTGGCCTTAGGTCTTAGTTCCCATTCTGTGTACACTGTGAAGAAGTAGGAACAACACACCTTTCCTAAGTGGGGATGCAGGGTAGCTATTAGGGACACTGCTGTGGGCTGGGTTAACTTCATTGCCCTAAAGGGAAAGCGATCTCACGTTACTTACCACTCCTTCCTATCTCAAATCTACAGTGTGGGCAAGCAATCTGTGTAGAGTAGCAGTGCATAGATGTGTCAGTCGTAATCTCAACTATCTCAACACCAGACACTGTGGCTGAGGAACAGAGCACTGGGCAAGCCTAAGAGCCAGGAGGGGAGAGATGACAGGTCTCTTGCAGGTGTGGGCAGGGATCTCCATAGTTTCAAGCAGCAATCAAGTCTTTTTAGCCACTGGACAGAACTGGCTTCTGAGCTACAAACATGAAAACTGGCCCCTGGCTTGGCACATTTCCCACCCTCCCTTGCTTCCCAAGGCAGCAGCCCAGCTCCAAAGGCAGGCTCAGGGACAGAAACATCTTCCTGGAAAGAGCAGCCAGGTCCTACAGTTTAGAAACTAATCAGAGTCCAGTGGAGGGAGAATTGGGTGGAAGTGTGTGTTCAAAGTTTTTTGACGTGGACCCTGGGAAGAAGAGAATGAGGCCAAAGAATATGGCAGATACTGCTGTGTAGAAATAAGACGATCTTGACCCTGACATCTCCCAGGGTGGGGAGCAGGAGAAAGAGGAGACCCCCCCAGTGGACATTCTGCCTGGTGCCTGGCGTGATGGCTCCAATGTAGCAACAAGGAATCCTGCATTAATGGTGAGAATGTTAATCACATGCTGCCTCTGGAAAAAGGAGATGGGGAGTGAGGTAGAATGCATGGGAAGAATGCAGCCAGCCAGGTGAGAATGATAGAAATGCCCCCCCCCCCAGCTTAACTCCCATGGCAAAAATAAGCTGGACTTGGCCCTGCTGGTGAGGTTCAGCAGGGGCTCTGTAGAACATTGGTGCATTCCTGCAGCGTTGTCCAAAGACTGGGCCCCAGGGAGGTTTCTTGGCCTGTCATCACCCAGTGGGACAGAGGAGCCTGGTGTCTTCCCTCCATTCACCCTGACGACGGGCAGGCCCATGTTCTTGGTGTGAATAGGCACTTCTTGTGAACCTCACTGACAGGGGCAGCCACGGTAATTCTCTCCCAGTGACACCTGCAGCTCATGTACCACAGGCAGATCCCACACTTGAGGTAAGTGAGGGCAGCACGGTCCTAGGACTTTGAACCCCTACTCATTAGCCAAAGGAACCAAATAGTGCCACGACCTCACCTGCACCCAGATGGTCTGGGACAGAGTAGTGCAAGGACCAAGTGGAGAAGCTGCTGGGAAAAAGCCAGTCAAAGATGTGGACTCATCCAAAAAGCAAAGTTTGTGTGTTGGTTTCAGTGAATGGTGCTGTGAAAGGAACCAAGACAGACAACGTACACAGCTGCTGATTCCGGCCTGGAAGGAGGATAAAGTGGGCCATGGAGCTTACCTTGGCTCCACTTGGTCTCTTCACCAGCTCCAGGATGAAGGGCCTGGAGGAGCAAACCTCAGCTCTGACAGTCAGTGCAGCTTACAGGACAAGCAAAGCCTGTAGCCTGCTCCCAACAATGTGCCCATCCACATCTATCATTTGATTTTCCCAAGTTCATAGAAGCTGTTACCCCATCCCCTTCTGACAGCATTTCCTCAGTAAGACACTTGAACAAGACTCCATCTCAGGCTGTTTCTAGAGGGCACAAGCGGATACCAGGTGACCACCAGTAACCTGTGCTCCTCTGCCAGATGCTGCAATGCTTCAACCTGTCCTTCGCCCACCTCTTGACTGTCACATGCCCAATCCCCAAACCACACCTCATTACCCAGCCCATCCCGGGGATGCAGCACAGCACCTCCTTGTCCTGATCTTCTCCACCAGCCACCAAATCCTGCAGCCTCAAAATATATCCCAGTGCTTTGTTACATACACTCAATTGTAGACCCCATCTCTGAGCCACACCACATCCTTGGCCCCTAACATTACTCTTAGAAGAGACAAAGTGAGTTAAAGTGTTTAAGGCAGAACACTTTGAATTTAGTTGGCAGATAAGCCACTGGCCATCTTGTGGGTCCTAATTATGTAGGTCTGGACCAGGGCCAGGGAGCCAGCATTGCTAACAAGCTTTCCAGAGATGCTGTG
Source organism: Glis glis (assembly GCA_004027185.1). NCBI lineage: Eukaryota > Metazoa > Chordata > Mammalia > Rodentia > Gliridae > Glis > Glis glis. The sequence goes on from PVJS01025834.1 coordinate 2,963, forward strand.
GCTGCTGCAGCCGGCACTGACTACACTGATGATCAAGATAACTGAGCTTCTGATTCATGCCGGACCTGGCTATATGCACATGATGTCATTTCCGCAGCTGTGGTTCTGAACTGGGAGTCTCTGTCATGGAGCATATACAGCAATGTCTGAAGATGTTTTGTATCTCCATTCTTATCCACCAGGCCCAGCAAGGGCAACTAAACAGAAGGGGCCTGGGAACGTGAGGGTGGAGCCTGTGAAATCGCCCTGTCGCCTCATGCCACATTTCCCTCTCACCCACCTGAGCCTCATCACTGAAGTGTCACTTTTTCAGAGTCCCTTTGCCATATACACACTATTTTAAGTCCTTTGCCCTTTTCTCTGGGGCTCTTTCGGCCCCTCCTTACATCAGACAGAATTTGTGTGACCTTTTAGAAGTGCAGGAAGGAGGGAAGGAGATCATGCCTCCCCCAGGAACACTTTGTAGAAGTCACACATATCAATTCTTTTCATATCTTCTGGCCAGAATTTAGTCCTAACTCCACACCAAACTTCAAAACACCATGGGAAAATGCCTTGACTCTAGGCAGTCATGTGAGCAGCTAAAAAAAAATCACAGCTTCACCGGGTGTGGTGGCGCACGCTTGTAATCCCAGTACTCGGGACGCGGAGACCAGAGGATCCGGGTTCGCGGCCAGCCTCAGCTACTTAGTGAGGCCCTCCGCAACTTCAACTTCGTGAGACCCGGTTTCAAAATAAAGTATAAAAAATAGGGCCGGGGGTGTAGTTTGGAGATAGAATGCCCCTGGGTTCAATCCCCGGTACCAGAAAAAAAAAAAAAAATCACAGCTTCTATGTTAAGAACGAAAAGTAGAACAGCTATTGAGAACAAATGGTTCTGTGTTAGTACAGTCCCCTTTACTGCTCCTTACAGCCTTGATTATTCTGAGACTCCTTGGAGACAGGGCCCCAGCCCAAGTCTCCCCAGCCAGCACCAGGGACTGGCCACAGAGGGTGTGTGGATAATCCAGCGCTAGCCTTACTGACTTCGTATCATGTGCCATGCATGGTCTACACCTCCCACATATTAACTCAATTTGGCCTACCCTGCAGCCAGCTGCATTCCTAAGGGACCCCAGAGAACTTCTCACTCTTGAGACATGTAGTGTAACAGCTTCAGGGCTAGGTCTCCTTGAGAGAAGGACAGAGACATGGTGCTGAGGTGGTGCCCCGCCTCCATGCTGATGACTCAGACCAGAGGACCCACTATTTCTACACCTTTATTTCTCTGTGAAAGGTGGGGGGAAGGAATAAAATAAAAATGACACAGCTGACACAAAAGAACCACTGGGTGGGAGGGGGGGTAACAGGAGAAACGGAAGTGGATGAGTAGGTGAGGGAGGGGTTCCCATTACAGCAGCGGGAGCCAGTCACCTAGGATGCTCACATTTCTTCCCAACATGGGCAGGAGTGGCCCCTTCCTCCCAAGGCTGCTGCCCTGTCCCACCTTGTGCTCCCCTCAGCCCCTTGGGAGGTGAACAGTGAGTCTTCCCAGACTAGGGAGAAGAGGAACCGTGCAGGAAGGGGCCTGGGTCAGACCATGCACAGGGAGTGACAGTCAATAGGCCCCCCACTGTCTCCCCAAGGGAGGTGCTTGGGGGGTTGGAGGGTGGACATCAGAGGCCGGCATTGGCTCCTCTTCCAGCATCAAGCAAGAGACAGAACTGGGGAAACAGAACAGGCAGGTCTCAGAACCACAGCTCTCCCTCTGCCCACAAATGCTCCATACCTCCCCCCTCCCAGGCACCAGCTGGGGCTCTCAGCTCACAGGGTCTTACCAGTCAGAGCCTCCTGGGCAAAGTACTTGACATCCACATCCTGGTCCTGGGTCAGTTTCTCCAGGATGGGCTTGACTTCACTCTGCAGGGTGCTGGAAGGAGGACAAGGAGAGGAGAGGGTAAGATGGGCTGGGGGGCCAGACAGGTAGAGGGCTCCTGAGGAGGAGGCACAGACACACCAAAACATAAGTGGAGGGAGCAAGCTACCAGAGTCCAGGAGAAAGAAAGAGAGAGAGAGAGGGAGAGAGAGAGGGACAGACACACACACATACACACACGGAGTCTCTGACGCCCAGGATAAAATTACTTTCAAGGCTGGATGTCTGACAAGGACAGACATTTCTGAGGACCAGAACAGGGACCTCAGAGCATTCTGGAAAATAGAGCATCTCTTTCTTGGGGTTTTCTCATCTTGCTATTTGAGACCAGTGATCTGGGTGAGTCCTTTATCACAAATATGTTTTGGAAACACCACCTCCAGGTCAGTCATTTGCCATTTAATTTCAGGTGTTGCCTTTTGATACAGTTCTTCAGTTTACTGATGTTCACCTTTTTGATCTCTTCCTTGGGGTAAGTAAATCCATGCTCACCCCAAGTCATGAAGCTATATATTCCCCTATATTTTCTTCTAGAAGTTTTATTTATCTTCCTGATTCTAGTATATTATTTCAAATTAATTTGTTTATGCACTGAGGCAGAAGTTCTTTTATTTCTACATGGACATCAAACTGACTCCGCCATTTCTGGAAGATATAGGCATTTACCCACTGAAGTGCAACAGTGCCAGCTACTGCACTTGCTTGGTCTGTGTCTGTGCCCTCTGTTCTGTTCCACTGTGCCTCAGGAACATTCCTGGGCCAGCAATTTGCTGTTTTAATGATAGTGGCATTTAAGTCTTGGTATGTGGCAGAATCCCTCATAAACTGTGTTCTTTAGGATTGCCTTGGCTAATTCACATCTCTGCATTGCCATGTTATTTCCAGCATCAACCTGTCAATTTTCCACTAAAGAACCTGCTAAGATTTAACAGCTTTGCACCAAATATAAAGAGGAATTCAGGGAACTAGCCCATACATGGATATTGTATAGGTTTTTCCAAAGTTTTTCAGACCAATATTTTATAGTTTTCACTAGAGGTATTACACATCTTTCACTAAATTTATTCCTAGCTATATGTTGTTTGTGGTATAATTAGAAGTTATACACATACATGTGCAAACACACACACACAACACACATATACATAAAACACTAGTTAACTTCATTTTCTAATGATTTATTGCTAATATGTAGACTGTCACCCTCTCTCCTCTCTTTCCTTCCATTCTGTGAGGTAAGCCACAGGAATTCTCATTCCACAGTTGAGCAAACAGACATTGCAAAGAGGAAGGGGAGGGGCTAGAGTCACAGATCAAGCAAACACTGGTGGGCTCTCTCTTCAAAGGTCAAAGATTAAGATACCCAGAACAAGCTTCTACTACTACGTGAGGAAACGTCAGGCCTCACCTGTTGTCCAGGATGGGCCCTATCTTCTGTAGGGACTTGGCCACATTGAAGCGGACATTGGCGACCGGGTCCCCAGCCATACGCAGGACTGTGGGCAGCATGTGTTTGGTGGTGATGTCCTGCCCACAGACCTCAGACAGGACCTGGGGGGGGGGCAGTGAGTGGCAGAGGGGTGATTATGAAAAGTTCAAGGCTAAATCCTATGTTCCTTCCTCTGACCAGGCCCCTTGTGTGATCCTCAGGTCACAGGGGGAGGCTAGGCTAGGGTCCAGAAGCATCCGCCCTGAGAGCAGCTTATGCTCTGGAAGCTCCCATCTTGCCTAACACAATTTCTGCATTTTAAGATGTCCTGGTCTCCATCCTCAGACTTCCTTCATCCTCTGGGTATAGGGTTGATTCCTATATCCTAAGATCCCTCCTTAAGGCACTGGTCTCCCAACTGTGGCATAAGAAGAAATTATCAGAATACTAGTTACATTTATTTCTAAATTCCATCCTTTAATTTCTAGTCATGTATATGATTTATATGGAAGTGTAGTATAAAAGATACTCATAATGATTATAACAGTAAACAGAGATTAGGTATACTTCCTATATATGTCAAAACTATTCTAAGCCCTAAGCATGTGTAATCAGGTTAATCTTTACAACTTGGTTAGTTAGGGGCTGTGATTACCAGCACGAATCCCTTACAGGTGAGAAAACTGAAGCACTGAGTGGTTAGATAATTTTCTTAAGGTCCAGACCTCATGTTTTGGTAGAGCTAGAATTTAAAAGTAGGTCCGACTCTAGAGCCTGCACACTTAGCCACAGCATCACAAATAAACATGCTTACCTACTTAGCAGGGAAGGAAAGGGCGCTCAGAACATTTTGGAGATTGATGCTCCAACAGGTCCAACCTCCTCAATCCTGGGTCTTCCACCATGCAAGTCCCTACACCAAGAGGCCCTAGAACCAACTCTAGCAGCCTCAAGCTGTGGCCCGCAGTCCCCCAGGAACTCATCCCTGGCATCCTAGATCTCCATCATTTCTTTTTCTAAGAAAGAGGTCTTGTTAGGGGCCCCCCTCCACCTTCCTGTCCCAGGCACTAAGTTCCCAGGGGATGGGCTGGTAGGCAGGTAGGGTACTCACGTTGATGCAGAAGAGCGTAGTCATGCGGTGCAGGTAGTTGGGGTCTCCGGACATGGCTAAGACCTTGGGGATGATGGTGGCATGGGCCCACTCCTTCCCAAATTTCTCCACCAGTTTCTTCAGGTTGCTGGTGGCTGCCTCGCGGATGGCATAGACTGCAGCAGGGTGAGAGCGAGAGGGGAGGTGATTCAGGGTGAAGTACTGAGGTGGGAAGTAAGTAAAAGTTACACTTGCTATTGCTTACCGAGCAGTCTCTGGTGCCAGGCCAAAGGTGAGTTGATAAACTCAGCAAAAAAGAAAAAGGGGGCTCACTATGCTTTGTCTAATGTCTTCTTTTCAGACAGTATCTTTGCAACACACAAGGGGCAGGCTCCATTACTGACCTCATGAAACAGAAGGGCAAACTAAAGTTCTGAGAAATCATCTGCCCAAGCAAATTACTTAGCACTTAGTACATCAAACAGTACCTGGTAGAGATAAACATTAACTTTTATATTTTTTACCATTCTTAATGAGCAATTCTTACAACAGCCCTGAGAGACTGGGACAAGAATCTCATGTTTCACAGAAGAAAAGATAACAACTGACTTGCTTAGGAGGGGATTCAAATCCAGGTCTGTCTGCTCAGTGGTCCTTCAACTCCACTGCACTAGGCAGCCCCTGGGTGATGTGCTATGTCCCCCTTCCAGTCTGCACTTCTCTAGGGTTCTAAAGAACAAGGGAGTGGGTTCACATGAGCCCATGTGCCCATCCTTCCTGGAGCTGCCACCTCCTCCTGCCATCCTCTGGAGGGACTCACCATGATCCACAAGCCAGGCCATGCACAAGGAGTTGAGTTTCTCATCAAAAAATTCTACCCCCTGCAGAAGAAAAGGAGATACAGGCTCAAGGGAGAATAGGCAGAGAGGTGCCAAAAACCTCAGGGAAACTGTACCCACCTCAGAGAGATCCGATACTTCTCAACCTCACCTGAGGTGCCGTTTTCCCTCTTCCCTCTTACTGAATTCTATCCATCTTCTAAGGATCTACATTTCTAGGGTCCTTTCCTCCAGCTCTCCAGGCAGCTGTCATGACCTACACCGAGCCTCCATACCTGCATACCCCATCAGAGCCCTGAATACTACACTACCACCCCAGGAGCAGTGCTGCCTGGCCCCTGCACCTCCTCACTCACCAGCTGTCCAGCCAGCAGGGGCATGTATTCAATGATGGCCAGTCGCACCCTCCACTTGGCGTCCTCAGCCAGCTCCACAATGGCAGGGAGCAGGGACTGAGAGAGCTGCCGGATGCCAATCACCTCGTTCACACAGTCCAGGTTGGAGATGATGTTCAGCCGTACCTCAGGGCACTGAGGAGAGGACAGGAGGGTTCTGAGAGAATGTTCTGCATGCAGCAACCCAGGACAGGGTGAAAAGATCTCAAATGAACCAAGTCTATATAACCAACACCTCCCGAGGGACGGCTACTGCCCAAGCCCAGCTCCTGTCCCTGGGGACACAGTAAAGGCTCCCACAAAGCAAGTAAAACAGATTACTAAGTGAAACAATGTTTTAAATCTTATAATATCATCACAAGCATGTTTAGCCACTTAAAAGAACTTGCAGGAACCACAATGGAAAAATATGTTATAGGAAAAAAAAAGAGTAATGCAGACATGATTCTAATACTGGCTCTGCCACCTGTAGCTGGGGCTTCTAGGAAGAGCTCCTTTCTGGATATCAATTTGTGTCATGAAATAGACATCCAGTCTCAAACGGTGGTCAAATCTATCAAGACTGAAGTAGGGGCTGCAGTGTCTGGCACACAAAGGGATTAACATGTAGGAGCTTATACTTATCATTCCTGTTACTTTTATCTGCTGCCAGTGTGTGCCACCAAAAAGCATGTCTCAGTCAGGTGTGGTAGTGCACGCCTGTAAACTCAGCACTTGGGAGGTTGAAACAAGAGGATTGCAGGTTCAAGACCAGCCTCAGCAACTTAAGAAGGCCCTAAGCAACTTAGTGAGACCCTGTTTCAAAATAAAAAATAAAATAGGACCGGGGTTGTAGCTCCAAGGTAGAATGCCTTGGATTCAATTCCCAGTATCTCACATACACACACACACACACACACACACACACACACACACACACACACGAGGATGTCTCATTCATGTCTCCAGCACCCAGCGGAATCTCTAGCCCTTTGTAGGTGTCCAATACATGTCTGTAGAAAGGAAGAATGAAGGAACAGTTTTGGGGTTTTTTTGCATACTGGGGATTGAACTCAGGGTCTCTATATATGCTAGGCAAGCAGTCTACCTCTGAGCTACTTCCCTAGCCCCTTTTTAAAACTTTATTTTGGCCAGGCGTGGTGGTGCACGCTTGTAATCCCAGTACTTTGGGAGGCGGAGACTGGAGGATCAGGGTTCACGGCCAGCCTCAGCTCTCTCTCTCTCTCCTGTCTCTCTCTCTCTCTGCCTAGTGAGGCCCTCCGCAACTTCGTGAGACCCGGTTTCAAAATAAAGTATAAAAAAAAGGCCCGGGGTGTAGCGCGGAGGTAGAATGCCCCTGGGTTCAATCCCCGGTACCGCAAAAAAACAAAAAACAACAACAAAAAAAACTTTATTTTGTGGCACGTAATGGCACACGCTTATAATCCTAGTACTTGGGAGGCTGAGACAGGAGGATCACAGGTTTGCAGCCAGATTCAGCTACTTAGTGAGATCCTCCACAACTTAGTGAGACCCTGTTTCAAAATAAAGAATAAAAAATAGGGTTGGGGGTGGAGCTTGAAGGTAGAATGCTCCTGGGTTCCATCCCCAGTATCGCAAAAAAATAAAAAATAAAACTTTATTTTGAGACAGGGTCTCATTAAGTTGCCTTTTCAAGGGCTAGCCTCGAGCTTGCAATCCTCCTGCCTCAGCCTAACACATAGATGGGATTATATGTGTGCACCACCACACCCAGCTAAGAAATATTTTTTAACTACTTCTGACTACCAATATTATGAGCTCTGATTTATATACATATATCCTGTATACTTCCACAAATCATACAAAAAAATTTATAAAAAAGGACATAAAGTGTGCTCTTGTTATTCAAAATAGAAGTCCTACTAGAACCTTGTCCTACATTAAATATTCTTGAATGGCAGACACCGTAAGTTACTCCTCCCTACATCTCCCTCTGGAGCTGCAGGGGTAAAGGAGCAAGCCCTGAAATAAACCAGGGAACCAAGTAAGCAAGTGTGCAGTAAAGTCAGCAGGTCCAGGCTGTCTAAACCCTATACATTCCAAAGAAAGGTCTGGCTCTTGACCAGCTAGCTTCTGAGAGGGAACCTCTAAACCCCTCAAAAGTCCTGCCAGATAAGAGCATCTAGGTTTACTCGGGGCCCTGGGCCCCTCCATATGTGCTAACACTGTGATCTACAGTCAGGGTCGTGGACACAGTCAGCTACACAGGTGTTCCAGGCCTGCAAAACCAACTGCCAATGAAATGCTGGTCACCAAGGTGCAGGTGAGCTCCTGGTTAGCAATTCTCCATGCATGCTGCCACATATCATTGGTGGAAACCTAAGTGGTCTCTTTCCAGTGCACCTTTGAAATAGCGAAGATTTCAGTCTGTATCCTTGCACTGTACTAAATAGAAAATGTGAGTATAACAGCTTATCAGAGTTCTGCAGATGGTTCTAGCAAATCATTGAACCTGAGGGGTCTTGGGGACCCAGACACAGCAAGCAATGAATAAGGGGACTGGCAATCATTGGGGGAACAACATGTACTTATCTGGAAACCTCAAGGCAAAATTCCCAAGAAGCCCTCAAACTCTTTTGTGAAAAGCATATAAATCCCTCTTATCAAAATGACAAGATTCTTCATCAGAGATGGAAGACAGCCAACATTCTGCTAGCTATTCTGAAGGCTAAACAAGTCTCAGAACAGCTTCCCTCCTTACACTGTGTGAATTCATTTCTTCTTAAGCTCAGGAAAACCAGGGAGTGGCAAGATGTGTCCTGGTACTCACCGGCTTGTTGGTTTCACTATTCTCCTACATTCCTTTCAACGGTCCATTCCTTGGAATGTTTACAAAACACTGTTCATGTATGTTGCAGAAGCCCACGTAAATGATTCAACAGCAAGCTTACCTAGCTTTCCTCAAAAGAGATGTTGTATCCAATGTGTTTATAAAAGCCTCCACTGTCATAATCCCAGTGCTCAATCCCAGTGCTCTCCTACCAAGGCCAACCTTTTTAACGAAATGATTTCCTCCAGCAGTCTTAAACCTAACATAACCCTTCTGCTTCATTCCACATTGGCTCCCATAAATGGCTCTTTGGCACCTGAGACCGACAGATGCACTGAAGACTGACTTTCTTTAGAAAAAAAGCCCCACAGTCACAAGTAAGAGCTCTGAGCCGTTCTTTCTTCCTTCTCTAAAGAAAGACTTCTGTAGTGGGACCTGCCTATGTGGCCATCCTTACCCCAGTATGGGAACATGAGCTAATGTGTATGTAAATGTGTCAGAATCTACAACTGGGTGATGTCGTGGAAGTGCCCCACTGAAGTTAAAGATGACTCCGTTAACAGACCACCAGTCCAGCCCCACCCCCTGCAGTGCCTGCCTTTGGTCTTCCTGTGCGCCTGGCCACCTTACTCGTCCTTCCTTCTCACTGGCCTCAGGGTTCTTTTCTCACACCCAGATCTGTCCCAGCTCCGCCACTTGCCCACAGATTCAATTCCAAACTCCTTCCCAGTGGTGACCCTGGTAATCTCTCTAGTTACCACCCAGCACCCGCTCTTGCCCACTGTGGTCTGGGCCACCTGAACAGCCAGGTATGGTAACGTTACTGGCTCTGGCCAATGGGGTGCATGGAGTGTGAGTAGACGTGATGAGTCTTGTTCCTAAGAGGACCACGCCTGCTGCTGTTTGGTGCCTACCCCTTCATAAAGGCTGGGAGATGGTAAAAATTAGAACAGTCACCTCAGACCCAAAGACAGCGGAGGTCAGAAGGGCTAACTCACCATTGTGGGGCCAGCTGGACTGCTCTGAGAGAAATAATCCTGTCTTATTTAAGCCACTGTATTTTGGGGTCTCTATTATAGCATCTCCACTTGAACCAAAAAAAAACATGACCATCTGTAATACCAACTACAGTACCTTAGTGGAACCATGAGACTGTCCACCTGCCCCTCTCCACTTTCAGTCCCTGAGGATCTGAATCGTCTGTTCTTCCTGGTTTGTATCCTCAACACCCACAAAAGGACAGCACACAGTTAAGGACACACTAAAACAATGACTGATAAAAAGAATGGGTGAACACACAGACAGTTGTGTCCACAAACCATCAAGTCAGTAAAGATGTGGATGCCTGTTGATATTACAGGAGATTCCCAGTCAGTCTGGGTAAGCAGCCAGTGCCCTGTCACCTCTGCAAATGCAGAGCTGAGATCCCACCTGGTGCCCTTACCTCATCCTTCAGCTGAGCCAGGAAGAGCGGTAAGAGGTGCTCAATCGTGTTGTCTTTGCCCAAGATGGGTGAAAGGCCCATGATGACCGAGGCCAGGGCTGACTTGACGTGTTGGTTGGCATCTGACACCAGCTCCTGGGAGAGGAGGGAGGGGAAGAAGTAGGGTCAGGGCACCCCTGCAGTGGCAGCGGTCAAGTAGACAGCAACTCTGAAGAAGCTCTGAGATAACAGCCTGCTTCCACCCTGCTCGCTCACGGAACAAGGGCAACTTAAGGACTGGAGAAATAGTAGTTCCTAACATGCCCCCACATCTTACAGTTAAACGACCCAACCCCTGCTCCCAGAAGCCCCTGCCCCAGTCCCAAACCTCTGTGGATGACGGGACTCAATCACCTCTGAGGAGCAAGCACTCCCACCCCTGAAGCCCAGCCCCAAGCCTCAGATTCTGCCTGTAGTCGTAACCCCCGACTGTTTCAAACCCAAGTGCTCTGTGGACCTAGAAGGGTGGAAAACTAGTTTGTATGTGGCTGTCCCCATAGCCCAATCTATCCCCTCTTCAGGCCAAGCTCAGACCTGGTATGTTCCTCCCACCAAACTCGCCATTACCTTGATGCAGGGCAAGATCTGGGTCATGATCACGTTCTCCCGACAGTCAGCTGAGAGATTTTCACAGAATTCTGTGGACAGGGAAAAAGAAGCAGGGCAGGTGAGACCCAATGTTCTGGTCCCACCTCAGTCCCCTTGGACACACATCCACCCACCCACCCTGCTGTGTTCTGGTCACTAGCACCAACCTTTGACTTTGTGAGAGGCTGCAGCCCTCACCTCAGCCTCACAGTCCTTCATCAGGTTCTGGAAGGCAGGGACCAGATCTGTTTTGGTGATCTCAGGTCCCACTGCTTTCTGGAGCTGAAGACAAGGAGAAAGGGTGTGGGGAGCATGAAAAGATCGGGCAGCAACTCTGGGTTAGAGGGTAAAATCAAAGTAAAGGCACCAGAATCAGGGGCCAGAGCATGGGCACTAGAATCTTCACTGAGATCTAACTCCAACACCACTGTATGGACCTGAGCAAGGCTCTTCGCCTCTCTGAGCCTTGGCTTCTTCAAAAGCAAAATGACACCATGCAGGTAACTCATTTCATGGTGCTATTTACATTAAAAATAACAACAGATCTCCTAATTGTACAGGCTATTTTATATTGAGTTTTCTGTTCCCTGATCTAAAAAACGTTCTAATCATACAGTGGCTCCCACTTTTTACTCTATATACATTTGTATTTTCTTAAGAGTAGCTACCAGAAGCAGGTTTGTAATTAAAATGAAACAATACAGACTCAGAGAGAAAAATGCAAAGTAGCCCTGCCTGGCTCATGGTGTCAGGAAAAGAAAGAAACACCAGTTCTCCTCAAACCTGATTCCTGAAGAACTGGTGGGAAGCAGGACAGTTCATTATTAAGAAGGGAATAAACAAGAAAAGACCTTGTTTGGGCTCATGTTATCTCGGGCAAACGTTGCCTTTTATTCACATAAGTATTTATTGTCTGCTGTAAGCCAAGCACTGCTTAAACAGCCCGAAGTCCCTGCCTTCCTGGAGCTTTTACTCTGAAACACAGTGTGACCCAGTTAGACACCTGGAGGCCTGTCCTTGTTCTGCCTGGCTGGTGGTGTCACTCTGACAAACTTTGGGGCTGTGCCTTCTATTTTACCAAGAGAAAACAAAGAAAGGAAAGCTCCATGAGGCCAAGAACATTCTTTCTTTCTTGGAGTCTGAGTGTGGCCTCAGAATCCTTCTCACCACAGCACTTCAATGCCACCTCAACCGACCAGGGCTGGCATGTGCTATGGGATCCAATGGGTTGATCACAGAGATCTCACTGCTTAAACACAGAGGAGTACACTGGCTAATGAAAAACCCCAGCTCCTGTATGTGGCTCGTCACCCCTTCCCCTGGGAGGGCCTCAGTGTCCCCATTTGTAGGCAACATCAATGGCCCCTCACCCACCTCTGTGAACTTGTCAGCCACCATGTAGCGGACACGCCAGGACTTGTCCTCAGCAGCCTGGCGCAGGGTGGGCATCACCAGGGCCTCCAGGTCCTCCTGGGGCAGGAGCTGGGCAATATTCACGCATGCCTCCACCGCCAGCAGCCGCACCGAGTCCTGAGGAGAAGAGTGCAGCAGACCCTGTTGAGCTCTGGAGTTCCCTTTCAGGTGCAGGGTCCACCAGAGGGTGGGAATGAGGGAGGGGGCAGGGAGCAAACCCACCTGCTCGTCAGAGGCCAGGTTGGAGAACATGGGGATGATCTCACTCTTCACGTTGTCCAGCTCCAGCACCTTGGCGAACTCCCCCAGCTTGGAGGCTGCGGCCCGCCGCACCATGGGGGTGTCGTCTGAGCACAGGTTCCGGAAGTACCTGTGGGGGTGGGAATGGGACTCAGGAGAAGGAACCCTGGGGATACTGAAGCAACAGGTGGCATGGGGCAAAGAGGGACACCACGGACCCTGTGGTCACCCGGGTACTGGCTTTGGCTGGGTGACCTTTATTAAATGAGGCTGACAGTAGCAGTACCTACCCCGCAGGGTTGACATAAGGTTCAATGAGATGACATGACATTTAGGGGCTTGTCTGCACACAATAAATCTACAGTTGATGGTAGGTGTTCACAACTATTATAATGACCATATAACAGTTATAATGACCATATAATAATTTTAATGACCATATAATGCCCAACTAAAATTCCATGAAAAGGTCTTATTCTTTAGCAGCAATTACCTCAGTTAGAGAAGTGTGAGTACTAATGTAGACTTCTAAGCATGTGTGCAGAGCCACAAACCTGTACTGTGCAATGAGCAAGTGCTCAGGGCCTGAGCTTGATGCTCAGCAGTATGAGGAGTGATGGAGGAAGTAAGGGTACCTCTGCTGAGGGCTCTGGACGTGGGACAGGCCTGAGGTAACATCGAACATCGCTTGCTGAGTGTTTTATGTGCCAGATTCTGTTCTAAGCGCTCTACCTGTGACAATTCTTTTAAATCCTCATAAGAGCCAATGGGAGGAAGAACTCCTACTGAGGCAGCGCAGGTACATTTACTCCCACGGTGTCCAGAGTCCACTCCCAAAGACAGGCCTCTCTGAGGTGGGGCAGGAGCTGGGAGAGCTCAGGGACATTAGTGTCCTGGGTAGACCTAGTGGGGCTAAGGCTTCAGAGAAGGGGAACAAGCTGACAGGGAGGCTGGCTGCCAATGGGGGAGAGGAGGGACTCACTGTCGCAATTCTGCCTTGACAGCACTGGACACCCGGGGATAGCAGACGGAGAAGAGGCCGCAGGCTGAGGTGCGGGAGGTAAACCAGTCGCCACCCGCCAGCCGCTTCACCAGCGGCACGAAGTGGGCCTCCAGGTCAGAGGGTGAGTGCTCGTGTGAGATGGCCCTCAGGGACTCCACCGCCTTGTCCCGCACCACCGTCTCCTCCACTGTGGCCAGCGACTCCAAGGGTGGCTGTGGCAAGAACGGGAGGTCACTGCACAGCTCCCCCATCTCAGCTATGGAGCCCCACCACATGCTCCCTGATGGGCTCATCTCCCAGAGTCCTACGGGAGGTCACTGCACAGTTCCCCCATCTCAGCTATGGAGCCCCACCGCATGCCCCCTGATGGGCTCATCTCCCAGAGTCCTATTTGGTCACTCCATCCCATCCTTAATTCAGTGAGCCTTCCATGAAGTTCTTACTAAAGGGCCCTTGAAAGAACTTCACTGGAATCCACGAACTTTAACACTGTATCAGTCACTTTCTGAGAGGGTCCTGCCCATCCTTAGCTCTCAAAGTGCAACAAACTACGCTGACACTGATGGAAACACCTACAAGTATGTGTTTAAGCAGGGCCACTGAGTCACTCAACTCCAGAGTGTTTGTTCTGTTGGGCTGAATCTTGTAAAACAGGTCGTGATACTGGCCTCATTTTAAAGAGCAAGAACCTGAGGCGCACACAGGCTAAGCAACCTGCCCAAGGTAGTAATAGCTACAAGCCACGATCTAAAACCAGGCCACCTGCTCTTCCTTATCTTCTCCCAAACAGCCGTTCCTGCCAGTATCTGACACTCTTTGTGTCCCCAGCCATCACCCAGCACAGAGATGCACAGGCAGGCAGCAGAGTGGGGCCTGGTGGAGAGTTGAACAGATGGCCCTGGAACCCTAGCTCTGCCACTTATAACCTTGATGGGATGCTCAACTTCCCAGCACTCCAGGTGGGTCATGTATCAAGACACCCTACCTATCCCAAAGGGTAGACATGACATGAAAACAACAATGACTACTGCAAGGAACACTGGTTAGTACTGTGTATCAAGTGCTGTGCTACAGGCTTCAGTTATAAAGGTAGGCGTCGATGGCCCCTTTTTATAGAAAAGAACACAGAGGGGTTAAGTAATTCTCTTAAAAGTCACTCAGGTGAGTGGTAGAACCTAGCCCAATTCCAAACCAAAGCCCTAAATGAGAGTGCTAGCTGGGGCTGGTGCTGGTTGGACAGGTGCCCAGTATAGATGACAAGTGCAACTTATAATACAATAAGACTGTATTAAATGCCTCTACTGAAGTGTTGGACTCAAGTGACGTCAAGGCCTCTGCCCCCTCCTGCCCCCAGCAGGCAGGACCACAGGTCGGACCTGGAGTTTGTAGAGCAAGGGCACTTCCCTGCCTCCAGACTCACCAGCAGGCAGTGCACGTACTCTGGGCCTCCCACCAGAGCAGTGAAGGTTCCCAGCTGTTCCGCCAGGGCCAAGAGGACCTCATCCTCATCGTAGATGGTGTCTGTGGGATGAAGACTGACTGTTACAGATCCACCTCAAGTCTGGCCCCAGCCCCTCAGAAACCCAAGCCTAGAAGAGTCAGGCTCCACTCTGCCTCCTGCACTGTCAGCACCACGGTCTCCCCCACCACCTGACTGGCACAGAGATGGAGCCACGGGCTCGGGCTGGATGACAGAGCCCAAGTCCTGCCTCTGCCCTTTGCTACGTGTGGAACGCTGCGTGAGTGATGCCACCCCTCTGAGCTCCAGTTCCTGCTTTCTCTCAGTGCGGGGCAAATAAGACCATGTATATATAGTGCAGGACTTGGCAAGTGGGAGCTTTCTTGTGTGAGTCAAGTTTCTACCCCCCAGAACTGCTCAGCCAGGAATTTCTTTCTCTTCTGCCTAAGACATTCTGCTCCATCTTTTCAGATTTGATTCAGCTGCTACTTCTAAGAGGAATTCCAGGATGCCCCTAGACCAAGTCAGGCCTACTGCCAGGCTCCCTCTCCCCCTTGCCACTTTTATCAGTGTCCTTATAATAGGCTACTATTATAATAGGTGTCCTGAGCCCTGGACAGGCTCTGTGTGCCCCTACTCCTGCCAGAAACCAACACAGGAGTTCAATTCAGATATGCTGAAAAAAGGAGCCCAAAGGTCTCCCTCCTTGAGCTCAGGCCTCTCCTCCCCAAGGTGGCAGGAACTGCTTATCCTCGGCAGAAAGTGCCGAGGATAAGTGAGACCCCTTTTCAAAATAAAAAATAGACCCGGGTGTGGTGGCGCACGCTTGTAATCCCAGTATTTGGGAGGCTGAGACAGGAGGATCCGGGTTTGCAGCCAGCCTCAGCTACTTAGTGAGGCCTCTGCAACTTAGTGAGACCCTGTTTCAAAATAAAAAATAAAAAATAGGGCTGGGGGTGAAGCTCGGAGATAGAATGCCCCTGGGTTCAATCCCTGGTACCGCAAAAAAAAAAAACAAATAAATAAATAAAAAATAGGGCTGGGGTGTAGCTCAGAGATAGAATGCCTCTGGGTTCAATCCCCAGTACCAAAAAAAAAGACACCTGGTATTTTGTCCTTAGCAAACTAATGCAATGTGGTGAGTTTCTTCTCACAAAACCAATTCTGAGTGTTCTGTAGGTGTGAGCTCAAGAGGCCTTTTAGCTTTTTCTGTCTGAAATAGTATCATCCTTTCTGAATGATGCTTGTACCTGACACTTGCTATTCTGAACATTTTCCAATGGCTTGAAGACCAAAGTAGAAAAAATATGACATCCCTTAGGACTCCAGTAGCTCAAAGAAATCTTTCTCTGAATCACCATTTCCTTTTCAATCTTATGGATCCCCCACTACTCTGGTCCCATAGTTCTTCCCATCTGGATTACTAATGATACATTACATGATTCTATAATACAATAAAGATAATAGTTATGGATGGTGAATGTGGTGGCATATGCCTGTAATCCCAGTACTTGGGAGGCTGTGACAGAAGGATCACAGGTTTGAGGTCAACCTCGGCAATTTAGTGAGACCCTGCTCCAAAATTAAAAATAAAAGAGCTACACTACTGGAAGTGCAGCTCAGAGGTAGAATGCCCCTAAGTTCAATACCCAGTACCCAAAAAAAGATAATATTTATACTCATGTATCAAATTCATTAAATCTTCAAAATGACACTAATATGTAGAATATGATTATTCCCATTTACACAGGAGGAAACAAAGCACACCTTGGCTGGACTAATCCATGCAATCTGACCCCATGGTCTTTGCTCTTAGCTACTATACCCCAAATAGTAAACCTTCTGCTGCCTGTTCTTCTTCCTCAGCCCATCCCATCAAAACAAATTCTATATGTTCATAACATTTGTTTTTCTACATCTCATCCCCCTCTATCCTCCAGCAGCTATCTATAATGATGCCCTGCCCTCATCTATAGGATTAAACCTAACTACTCCATCTAGTACGTAAGGCCAGCAAAATCCAACCTTCCCTGGCCAACACCCCTGCAGCTCTCCTGGCATCCCTTGCGTCCTGGTGAATCGCCATGGCCCGCCCTGCCTCCAATCACTGCTTACTCATGCCATTCTCACTCACCAGGCTGCCTTCCAGCTACCTCCTTAAAGAATCACCAAAAGCACCTACTGAGCACTTCTGACAGACCAGACTGTGTGCAGAGTACCTCGTCCTCCCAACCCTGGTTAGGTACTTTTTGTAGACCCCATTATAGAGAAGGGAACTGAGACTAAGAAGAGGAATGGGCACCCCAGGTTTTCCCAGCAGGCTGGTGGCATAGTGCTTATTTCATACCCAGGTCCCTCCCACTTTTTGCCTTATAACTTTCTAACCAAGTTACTATGCCACTCCCTTGCTCCAGAGGTTGTCCCTGCCTCAGCATTCTGAAGCTTTTGAGTCTCTCCCACACTCCACCAGTGGGAGCCACTTGGGAGTCACTTGCTCAGACTCACATATGTAAACGCCTACTCCTAGGGTGCTGTTCAGAGTCCCATACACCTGCACCCCTCAGTCAGTAGCTGTGCCACTGCAGGCAAGTCACAGAGCCTCTTTAGGCCTCAGTTTCCCACATGTCAGGAGGGTGGAGGGGGTCTGTCTTGGTCTTTTCTTTCCCCAGGATCATTCCTTGGCCCCAGTGAGAAGACTAAATACAGAACACTTTCTTTAGCGACAGTGCTCCAACCCTTCAGTTGCAATTTGAACTAGTATCAAATATAAACTATGAAGTAGTAATGAGAATAGTGATAACAGAGGATTTATTATTAACTGGTGGTCCAGTGTGAGACAGCAGACCTAGTAACAATTTAACAGCTAACACTGAAGCAGCACTTATATCATACTGGGCACTGACACAAGCTCTTTACTTAGGTTACACTAGTATGTCCAATTTACCCATATCTTTATAGGAGGCAAATGAGGAAGGTAAATGTGAAATATCTTGCCCAAAGTCACACACCTGGAAAGTGAGAAGTTTAGATTTGAAATCAGGTAGTAGGGAACCCTGAGTTTATGGTATTATAGTCATTACCATACACTGCCAAGTTTACAGTCAGAACAACTATATAAATTTCCCCTCAGTCACCTTCTAACAGTACAACCTCAGGCAAATCAATTACTTCACCTCAGTTCCCTCATCTACAAAATGGGGACAGCAGTATTACCTGCCTCACAGCATTGCCGTCGAGATTGACACAGTGAATGGCGCTGGAGATACAGGCACCATTATAAACATGAACTCTCACAAAAAACAGTCCAGACAACACCTGGTACATGGCAAGCATGTAAAGTTAGCAATTACTATTAATTATTAATAATGCTATAGCATGGGGATGATTATTCCCATTTCAGAGATGAAAAATGTAAGGAATTTCAAGAAACTCACCTAAAATCACCAGCTAACAGCTGGAGTTGCAATTCAAACTGGGTTCCATCTGCCTCCAGACCCCTTTTACCAAAGCCTGCCACCATCATTCCAGAGCATTCTCATGGGGCAGGGCTGTACTTCACCTCCACTGAATCCTGTCCCCATTCCAAAGTAGCATGGGGCAGACAGAGCAAGTTAAATCCACGACGAGGCTTCTCTCTTGTTTAGCAGGAACCATCCCCATGATAGTCCCCACTCTATCTGGGGCCCCAGAAGTACGCCTCATTACCTGTAAGGAATGGCAGGAGCTCACTTCGGGTCCTTTCAACTCCAAGGGCCAAGGCGATGGTGGACAGCTTCTTGATGCTATTGAGGCGAAGCTAACCAGAGAAAAGGAAAAGGAGGGGACAAAGTTAGGAATCCCAGAATCAAGGGAGTCCCACAGCTCTGGAAACAATCAGGTCATCCCCTGGAAGCTTTGCTACCTGGGTGTAAAGATGCTCAATAGTAACTTAGCACAGGTACCACTGACCATAAACAACAAAAATGGTAGGAACAGCAACAACAAAACCCAGAGCATCCTCTAGGCCTTACAAAGCCCAACACCTCCTCAGGAGCACCTCCAAGATCACTACTAAGATTGTACCCTGCTTCCCAACCCTTCCTCCCTCCTCTCTGCTTTCTCCCCACTTCTTGCACTGGACACCATCTAATGTGCTGGACACTGCCCTTTAACAGCAACAGCCACGTTTACAGCATGCTTGCTCTTGGCCAAATCCTAAAATAGGCACTATCTCCAGGTAGACAGTGTCAGAACGGAAGTGGATTAGAAGGCACCCTGCTGGTATCCATTGCTATAGAACTGACTGCTCCCTTGCTGGCAGGCAGAGATCCTCACACCTTTCAGGATCACAAAATTTTCTGTTGATTGTGATCTGAGAGCAAAGGAAAAACAGGGTTTTTCAACACACGGCCTCTTAAAGATATATCCCAATCCTACCCCCCAGTACTTGTGAATGTGAAAACAGGGTCTCTGCAGGTGCATGTTTACATAAGCATCCCAAGAGGAGATCATATGGAATTGAGGGCTCATCCTAGCTCCAATGACAGTGTCCTTGGAAGCAACAGAAATGGAGAAGACACAGAAGGTACACAGAAGGCATGACAGTGTGAAGATGGACACAGATGTCAGGGTGATACATCCACAAGCCAAAGAATGCCAAGAACTGCCAGCAGCCCCCAAAGTTAGGGGAGAGACATGGATCTCAGAGCCTACGGAGGAAGCAACCCTGCAGACACCTTGATTTTAGACTTCTGGCTTCCAGAACTGTGAAAGGATAAATTTGTTTTAAGCCACTGGGTGGTTATAGGTGATGCCCTATGCAGCCCTATGCCCAGCATAGGTGATGCCCTATGCAGCCTTAGAGAATGAATACACTGGGCTAACACATGTGACAGGCCTCTCTCGAAGTGTTTATGTGCTGGGTCCTCTTTCGTCCTCTCCACCCTAGGGAGGAAGGTACCACTGATACCCTCTCCACCCTGAGGAAACTGAGTCTAGGACATCACTGAGGGCTGAGGCCCAGACCCAGGTGCTACCATCGCAGGCTGACTGAAACCCTCCCCTCGTGTTTCTTCATCTCCACAGGGGCATTTCTCCTGGGGCTGTCCCAAGAATGTAATGAGATCATGCTGTGAGAGTGGGAGGAACGCCCAAGAGTGAGCCAGCACTGATGGTCTCATGCTGTAATCCTCTTCCTGGAAGGTGCAGCAGAACAGGAGGGACTGGGGACAGGTGGAGTAGGTCCCCTCTGCCTGTTCATTTCCCAGGTCCTAGGCATCAGGGAAGAAGTCTGCAAGCGACTGAGATATTGCTTGAGTAAGGTTCTCTGGTCAGGGGGTTTAAGTGTCTCTTTGGGATCACAGACAATGATGAGAATCTGATGAAATGCTATATATACAACGTCACTGGGCCTTTTGGACAACCTGAGCTTCACACGGCCCCACAATTCATCATCTTGGCAGTAAAAGAACCTCAGGATGAAGTACTATAAGACCTGCAACTTATTTTCAGCCAAGAAATAAAATGTACCCTGAGATAGGCCTATGGAAAGACAAAAAACCAAATATGGCAAACACTAACACTCAACAAATCTGAGTGGTGAGTATACAGGTGCTCACTGTGCTAGCCAAGAGGTCAGTGAAATGTGCTCTATAAATTGTCAGTGCATATTCTCAGCTTTACAGACACACAGTCTCTATCCTAACCACTTAGCTTTGCCCGCGCAGTACTTGCACAGCTACAGAAACAGGTATTATATAAACAAACGAACATGGCTGTGTTCAAACAAAACTATTTGTAAAAGCAGGTAGAGGCTGAAGTGGGCCCACAGACTGCCCTCTACCAATCCTTGTGCTAGTTTTCAATGTTCTTATATCTGAAGTATTTCATAAAAGACTATATTGACCCAGTTGCCTGTTTTCTTCTTGTCTTCAAGAAGAAATTAGATCTTTGCGTTCTTCTCTCAACTGGACTACAGGGAAATGTACACAAGGGCCAGGGCTCACAACAGGTGAGCAACAGCCCTAAGAACAATGGGATGGTGGCAGAGAATTATCACAATAATCATTATAATGCCAATAACCATAGCAACTAATATCTATTGATTATTTACTGTGTGCTTCCAAAGGCTTGACATGGATCATTAAAACATTTAACCCCCAGAACGATGCTGAGGTTTTGTTTCTAGAACACCGATTTTACAGGTAAGGATGCTGATATGCAGAGGCTGCCATTTGTTGGAAAGTGATGGAGCCACATGCAGAACCCAGGCAGTCTGACTCAAAGTTATACCATCACTGAGAGATGCCCAAGAGGTAGGCTCTTGAAAATCAGGCCTCCTCTCCTACAGTAGAGAGCTGTCCTTGGACATTCTAGTTGTGATTTCATTAACGTCCACTGGTGTCTTCAGGCAGAGGGCTCTATGAATGCTCGAGAAAGGTGGCATGGGTTGGTGCTGCAGAGCCACACGCCTAGGTTCAAGGCTAAGCTGTTTATGTTAGCTGCAGGATCTTGAGCAATCTCTGCACCCTGCTCAGCCTCAATTTTTCCATCTGTGAAGTGGAAATGACAATACCTAATCTCTGAAGGTTATCGTTGGGTACAAAGCGACATGTTCTCAGTAACACCCTAGTACCAAGGAAAGATCAGTAATGGCAGTTGTGGCTTGGTTCAAAGGCACAGGAGGGTTAAATAAACTCACACGTCCACAGGGAACAGAGACAAGATTTGAGCCCTAGCCACCAACTTCTTTACTCTGCACCCCAAGAACCCAGCACAGGGCCTGGTATACCATCTCTACCATAGATTCCTATTTGTTTTTGTTTTTTCTTGGGGAGAGGGAGGTTGGCAGTGGTGCCATGGACTCCCTTAGCAGGTCTAATATTGACTATAATTTGAAGTAGAGGTGAGCACAAGCACCACTAAATGGTACACACAATGGTTAAAGTAACATGTGGACAGTCACGATTCCCACTGATAACAGGTTCTACTTATAAAGGACTACTGCGATACTATACTTCCAATAGGAGGAAAGTTAAATGTAAGAAGGTAGTGAAAATAAAGATGTTATTTTTCCCATCCAAATTCCTGGGCCTGCCTGGGAATCAGAGATGAGACCAGGTTAAGAGCTCCTACACTGGGCCACACTGTTGTCCACATCCCCTGGTTTTCAGCTATACACATGATCCCCTCAGAAAAGACATTTCCAAAACACCTTTAATTCTGGATGTGTTATCAGACTAACACTTGGCCAGCAAAACCCAAGTGGAAATGTTCTTATGGTGAGATGAGGCCTCACCTTCCTTCCTTCCTGTCTGGAATGTGACTATAGTGGATGGGGCTTCACACGCCACATTAAGACCTTGTGGCAGAAACACACCTTACAAGTAAAGATAAGCACAAACTAAAGGTGAAGGGATGGATCAAGGTAATCCACGCTAATGGAACTCGAAAACAAGCAGGAGTAGCAATTATGATATCAGACATATTAAACTTCAAACCTAAACTTATCAGAAGAGACAAAGAAGGACGTTTCTTACTGGTAAAAGTAACAATCCAGCAAGAGGATATAACAATGGCCAAAATTTATGCCCCAAACATAGGTGCAATCACTTTCATAAAAGAAACTCTTTGCGACATTAAATCACACATAGATCCCAATACAATAATATTGGGAGATTTCAACACACCTCTCACACCACTAGATCGATTTTAAAGACAAAAGGTCAGTAAAGATGTCTCAGACCTAAGGAACACCATAAACCAAATGGACCTAGTAGACACATACAGAATATTCCACCCAACTACAGCTGAATTCACATTTTTTTCAGCTGCTCATGGAACTTTCTCTAAAATAGACCATATCCTAGGCCACAAAATGAGTACTAGCAAGTTCAAAAAATGTGACATATCCCCTGCGTCTTTTCAGACCATAATGGAATGAAACTAGAAATCAACTATAAGAAGACCCAGAGAAACCTCACAAACATGTGGAGACTGAATACCACACTGCTGAATGACGGATGGGTAAACGAAGAAATAAGGGGAGAAATCAAGAAATTCCTAGAAACAAATGGAAACAGAGACACAACATATCAAAATCTCTGGGACACCCTGAAGGCAGTATTAAGAGGAAAATTCATAGCACTGAGTGCCTACATAAGAAGAACAGAAAATCACCAAATAAATAACCTAATGACAAACCTCAAAGCCCTTGAAAAACAGGAACAGTCTAACCCCAAAACTAGTAGAAGACAGGAAATTATTAAAATCAGAGCAGAAATCAATGAAGTAGAGAATAAAAAAAATACAAAAAAATAAACAAATCCAAAAGCTGGTTCCTTGAAAAAATAAACAGGATAGATAAACCATTAGCCAACGTAACCAAAAGAAAGAGGGAATCAACCCAAATTACTAAAATAAGAGATGGAAAAGGTGATATTACAACCGACAGCATGGAAATCCAGAGGATAATCAGAAACTACTTTGAAAAACTATACTCCAACAAAATGGAAAACCTAGAAGAAATTGAAAAATTCCTAGACATGTACAACCTTCCTAAGTTGAATCAAGAAGACATAGAAAATTTAAATCGACCAATAGCAATTAACGAGATTGAAGCAGCAATAAAGAGCCTACCATCAAAGAAAAGCCCAGGTCCAAATGGTTTCCCAAGTCAATTTTATAAAACCTTTACAGAAGGCCTAATCCCAATACTCCTCAATCTATTCCGTGAAATAGAAAGAAATGGGACTCTCCCAAACACATTCTATGAAGCCAACATCACACTAATACCAAAACCAAACAAAGACAGCTCAAGAAAAGAAAACTACACCTATATCGCTGATGAACTTAGATGCAAAACTTCTAAACAAAATACTAGCAATGCTCATTCAAAACCACACCACGAAAATCATACATCATGACCAAGTCGGGTTCATCCCAGGGATGCAAGGCTGGGTCAACATACGAAAATCAATCCATGTAATCCACCACATAAACAGAATTAAAGACAAAAATCACATGATCATTTCAATAGATGATGAAAACGCATTTGACAAAATCCAACACCCATTCATGATAAGAACACCGCAGAGAATTGGAATAGAAGGAACATACCTCAACATCATAAAGGCAATATACAATAGGTCCACAGCCAACATCATACTGAATGGGGAAAAACTTCGAGAGTTCCCTTTAAAAACAGGAACAAGACAAGGATGTCCGCTGTCACCACTCCTTTTCAATAGAGTACTCGAGACTCTAGCCAGAGCAATAAGGCAAGAGAAGGACATAAAAGGAGTACAAATAGGAAAAGAGGAACTGAAACTATCTCTATTTGCAGATGACATGATATTATACTTAGAAGATCCAGCAAACTCAACTAAAAGGCTCATAGAACTGATCAACAAATTCAGCAAAGTGTCTGGATACAAAATCAATCTTAAAAAATCAGAAGCTTTTCTGTATGCCAACCATAAATCCACTGAAAAAGAAATCCAGAAGACATTTCCACTCACGATATCCCCCAAAACAATAAAATACTTGGGAATAAACCTAACCAAGAAGGTAAAAGACCTCTACAAGGAAAACTATAAAACACTGAAAAAAGAAATGGAAGAAGGAAAGATCTCCCATGCTCTTGAGTAGGCAGAATAAATATCATCAAAATGGCCATTCTCCCAAAAGTGCTCTACAGATTCAATGCAATACCCATTAAATTACCAAAGTCATTTTTCACTGACATAGAAAAATCTGTCCTTAAATTCATTTGGAACAACAAAAAACCCAGAATAGCAAAATTAGTTCTCAGCAACAAGAACCATGCAGGAGGCATCACAATACCTGACTTCAAACTATACTACAAAGCCATAGTAATAAAAACAGCATGGTATTGGCACAAAAGCAGACACATAGACCTATGGAGCAGAATAG